>CATIWM010102396.1:0-35662 GCA_949671775.1 Mallotus repandus | reverse complement strand
TAAATGAACTATAATTTGGTTATGAACACTCTAGTATTTTGGATTTAAGGTATTTATTATATTTAATTAAGATAAATTGTTTTATGCTTGTAATATCTATTTACTGAGTATTTTTGTCTCATTTTTCTATGTTTTCAAAATATTTTCAAATAGCAGGGCTTGATAATGGACCCATGACTCAAGGGGGTTCTATAGATAGATTATCTAATAACCTTGCTCTGGTGTTGCTCTCATTTTAGTGGTCATAATATTGTATATTTTTAGTTTGAAAATTTTGTGGACAAGTTATTATATATATTGTATATTAAATTATTTTAAATTAATATTTACTGTTATTTTAATGTGAATTTGACTTATGTCTATATAAATACTTATACTTAAACAAAATGAGAAGTATTAAGTTTATTAAATTTTATTAAAGATTATTTGAAAAGTGTAAAAGAGTAAGTTTTAGTGTCTATTTCGGGTTATGTGAGACGAAATGAGATATTAGCCGTCCACCTCGGGCTACGTGAGACGGGGTGGGATATATATATATATATATATATATAATTGAGTTGAGTCGAGTCGAGTCAACACTTTACCAAATTCGAGTTCGACTAGATTAAATAATTCATTTATTTAAGTTCAACTCGGCTCGACTTGATTAATTGAATTAAATTTTTAACTTCTTAAAAATCTATATTTTAAAATATTCAAACTCGACTTAAGTTTAAACTCTAACTCGATTCGGTTCGATAAGATATATTTATAATTATATTAAAATAAAAAAATAAAATATTAAATATAAACAAATTTAATTAGACTTAATTAAACTCACGAGTCTATCAAATCACATATCTAGCAACTCAAACTCGAGTTGAATAGTCCAAACTTAAGCCCACTCAACCATAATCAAGTCGATTTCAAGTTTTTCCCACGTAGCTTGCAGATCAGCTTGAACAAACTCAAACATTTTCTTGACCAAATCTATACAGTTATTATGTTTTAATCTCCAGAATCTAGTTTGCAACACGACACCACCAAACTACCTGTCGTTTCCTTGTCAATTAATCCAGGTTCATCCCATGCCATACTGACAAAAACAGAAGCCGAAAAGATCAGAGTATCGTCCTATAGACAGTTGATTAACATGTAATTCATTTTTTTTAATCTTAAAAGCTGCATTACTATTAATAATGATATTATCATTATTGTCAATACTGCGACATTAATTGTTTGAACCCGTGAAAGGAGAACTTCTTGTCATCGCGATCGCAGTTTTTGTCTGCTTCTTCACGTACAAATATTGAGGATTCAAGAAGAAGCTACCCAGAAGCCACCTTTCTTGTTTTCTCGAAGGTAACCCACAACCAGTGTTCCCTCGCTTCTTTTTACTCTGTTTACTTATATCTTTCTCTAGCCTCCCCTGCTTTTTGATCACAGTCTTCATCAAAGCCCAATTCACAGCAATATGGTACACGTAGAACCAAAAATTTTTTACTCAATTGGGCGTTCCCAGTTTCGTGGGATTTTCAATGGAGTTTGTTTCTCTGTTTTTCTTTTCTTATTGTACAACCAACGCAATTCTCTTCTGAATAGTTACAATCCTTTTTCTGTGAATTCCCTTTTGGGCTGGGAGGGGTTGAGAAGTAGGAGAGTTTCTGAAATTAATGATACTGCTGTAAGTGTAATTCCACACCATGATCCTAAATTATGTTCTGGGTTGTTAGAGCATAAGGATTTTGATGACCCCTGTGAGTATTTGATTGCTCATCCTGAGTGCACTTCTGATGGGTTTTTCAATTACGTTAGTTTTTTCTATTGTGACTGCAAAAAGTTCAAATTTTTGGCTTACGTTGTGCTGGGTATTTGGTTAGTTGCTCTTTTTTATTTGTTGGGAAATACTGCTGCTGATTACTTCTGCTGTTCCTTGGAGAAGTTGTCAAATCTTCTCAAGTTGCCACCTACTGTTGCTGGTGTTTCTTTGTTGCCATTGGGCAATGGAGCTCCTGATGTCTTTGCTAGCATTGCTGCTTTTGTTGGTAAGGATAATGGTGGAGTGGGACTAAACAGTGTGTTGGGTGGAGCTGTTTTTATTATTTGTGTTGTTGTTGGTATTATATCTCTCTGTGTTTCAAAAAGGAGGATTCAGATTGATAAGATATCTTTTATTAGAGATTCATGCTTCTTTTTGTTTACAATTGTGTTACTTGGTATAATTTTGATTGTCGGGAAGGTGACTGTTGGAGGTGCAATAGCATTTGTTTCTGTTTATGTAATTTATGCATCTGCTGTTGCTGCAAATGAAATTCTGAGAAAATATGCCTGGAGCAGATTGGATGCTGTAACACCATTGCTTCCTGTTACTGATTTTTCTCGTGGAAATGGTGAGGGTGAATCTGTTTATGCCCCATTGCTTGAGAATGACTCGAAAAGCGATGTGCCCCAGCTGCAAAATAAGCTTCCACATTGGATGTGGGCTTCGCAAGTGGCAATTTATTCAAATGAAGTTTCAAAGGAGAGTCCAGATAGCCCAAAAAATGAGTGGGGCTGGAATGAGGAGGAAACAGTCAATGGCAACTCTTTGAGGTCCTGTTCTAAATTCTTTTACTTGCTCGAAATGCCATTGACTATTATGAGAAGATTGACAATTCCTATAATTGAGGAGGAACGATGGTCAAAAGGATATGCTGTTGCAAGTGCTACATGCGCGCCAATTCTTCTAGCACTGTTGTGGAATACTCGTGATAATGTTGGTATGCTGAATCGAGAAGTTTCATATTTTGTTGGTGTTGCTTGTGGTGGTGTCTTTGGTGTTCTTGCATATGTTTATACAAGTGCTAATGAGGCGCCCCGCAAGTTTCTGTTTCCATGGGTTTTTGGAGGGTTCTTTATGAGCATCATCTGGTTCTACATGATTGCAAATGAGCTCGTTGCTTTGCTGGTAGGATTAGGTTTAATATTTGGAATCAACCCATCGGTCCTTGGTTTAACAGTATTGGCATGGGGAAACTCAATGGGTGACTTGATGTCAAATGTTGCACTAGCAATGCATGGCGGCGATAGCGTGCAGATTGCCATGTCAGGGTGCTATGCAGGGCCTATGTTCAACACGCTTGTTGGGCTGGGACTCTCGATGCTGGTTGGAGCCTGGTCTAGTAGACCTGAGGCGTACATGGTACCTGAAGATAACAGTTTGTTCTATACAATCGGAGTTCTCGTCTCAGGCCTTATTTGGTCGCTCGTTGTGTTACCAAGGAATGATATGCGCCCCAACAAGTTGTTAGGAATTGGTCTCATAACGATCTACTTAACGTTTCTAGTTGTCAGGGTGGGGACATATCTGGGTGGTGTAGCAGTGGAAGGCTAGGATTGTATTTAACTTTGCACTATGTAGTAGTAAATTTTGATTTTTTCCCAGTTCATCTCTCGTCATCTCTCATTCATGCTTTCGATGAACTGTCCGTAATATCTTGTCTATATAGCAGCCATGTGTCAGTAGCTGTGGTCTCTTGACGATGTCGACCGCAGTGAAAATGCATATCCCAGATTCATGCAAGAAAAAAAAAATGTCGATTCAGCACTTGAAATAATGATTTTAGCTGATTGTGCAGCTAAAAAAAAGTTAAACATGAGCAAATTATGCTGATTTAGTTTAAGCATAAAATGGTGTTATTGTCTTCTGTCATTTTAGTTGGGTTTTTGTTGTTTTGGTTAAACCTGAAAATTCTTTTGTCAGCGGAACAAACTACTGAAAAAAAATAATTCATTTGCACATTAATGGCCATACCTTTTTAGTTTTCAGTTATGGCCCCATTTGGATGCTTCCTTCTCTGCTTGTTCCTCTCTACTTTTGCTCCTCTCGTCGAACATTCCCTGTTTGGCCGCACAAAACAACTGAGACAAGAATAATAAAAGTTGCAACATATAGGAATCTTCCTCCATCCATCTATTTTTTGTTTTGCTCAAAAATAAAATTGAAAAAAAAAAAAGACTTCCCATTTTTATTTTTTCAATCAAAATGAAGTTAAAGTTTTAATTACTATTTAATTTCTTTTCTAAGATACTTTCAAAATAATATTTTGTAAAATAGATATAATATAACATGTGAACATTTGCGTTTAATTGTACTAATTTAAAATTGCTGTAATTAAAATTCATTTCAATTTAAAATTATTTATTTACATTTAAATTCAATTAATTATGTTAAAAGAATTAAATTTATATTATTTTTGATATAGCAAAGGGTAATCAATAAAAAAATAATAATACACACGGAAAAAAGTCAATTCTAATATATTTTTATCTAAAATTTGGCAAACTCAAATGTGTAATTTTTATCAATGTCCAAATCAAATAAAAAAAAATAACTACATTTATTTTTCTTATTTAAACTACCAATATTAAAAGGGGAAAAGGTGCATTAAGCCCCTAATGTTTTGCCCGGAAAGCATATAAGTCATTTTCTTTTTTTTTTTTACTATTTAAACACAATTTTTATGTTTTTCTTTATTTTGAACCCCTATGGTAACAATGGTGAAATTGGGAGACAAACTTTGTGAAAGTAATATGATGTGGCCAGTCAACAGGTCAAAATAAATAGTTGTTACAATCATTAAAGCAACGACTTCATCTCCTTCTCTCTCATCTAAACACCTTAAGATTTTTTTCCAAAGGACATGACCCTGGGGCAATTAGGGACGCATGGCAGAATAGAGGGAGAGCTTCAACTAATCTTAGAGACCCTATCAAAACTGTTGAAGTGGACACTTCTCAACCCTAAATATCCGTAAATGAAATCAATTTCATCACTACCAGCAACAAAGACCTATTTCTTATTTTGTTGCCTCCCCTCTTCAAATGGCTCACAAAAATTTCCAGATTTGCTAGTCACACCGTCCCTATCCAAACTGCGAACACCCTAAGTTTATTCAGTTAGCCCTCGCTTCCAAAGGGTCCTGATCCAAGAGAGATTGAATTATATTTAAAAGAGATTTTGGCATTGATGCAATCAAGTGAGGATTATACAGAATTATGGTTTCGAAAGTCAAAGGTTTGAATTCTGTTGATATAAGTTTTTTGGTTGGATTTGATATAAGTTTGTCAATTAGGTTTTAGGGTTCTATTCTGCTGGATTTGATGGTTTAGCTCCAGAATCTCTTAGTCATGTGTTGCGGGATTATTATTTTATGGAAGCTTTTTAAATCAGACTTGTCCCTGCATCGCTTTTAATCCATTTATTTTCCATGAATTTCGAAGATTGGTTGCTGTGCAATTTAAAGAATCAGCTCCACATCCAAAAAAATATACGGACTAGGCGGCGATCTTTGGTAATTCTTGTTGGATGCTGTGGCGTGAGAGAAATCAGTTTTGCTACAAATCTTGGTTCCTATAGTGTGCTTGAAGCACTGACCTTTGTTAAGCTTGAATTGCTTATTTCAAAAATTAACAAATTGTGGGATTCACTTTGTTGAGCTTTCTAATGAGATCAGATCCAAAACACTGACCTTTAATGAAGATTTTCAGTCATGACCTTGGTGGACACCAGTTCCAGAGGAAAATTACCTCTTAGGTTAGCATGTTATGCATCTCATTTTAAAATTCATTTCAAATAAATTAATTGATGATGGTAATTTTCGGTTATTTTCTACATTCCTGTACTTTGTGCCATTGAACTAGTTGTCAATTGCTTTATTAAAAATTTTGATTGTTTCTTACATCTTTTTAGTTCCAATTTTTTTATGAAATATCCTTGAAGGAACTTCTTTTGGCAAACACACAGATGTAACTACTTTTTTTATGGATCTGGTGGTGGTGCAATAACTATTGGTTTGTCTTCAACAATTACACCATGCACTCTCTTATTATATTTTAAAAGATAAATTGCAGCTCATCATTTATGAGCTTTTACAATTTTCTAATGTTCCAATTTCGTATTGCCACAATTTGTTCAGTTAATAATTCATGATTATTTTCGGCCGCATTGGAGTTGTAATTGTTGGAGCTTTTTTTGTTCCCTCATTTTGTGTTAATGCAACTTTGATGTTTTCTTCAACTTTAATAGTTGTGTTTCTCTACTCCAGGTCCACTAAGTAGCAGAAGAGGCCTTTTTTTTCCAATTTATTTACAAAATTGCCATGACTAGGACTATTGAAGGAGAGGCGTGCGGTGTTGCTGTCCCAACAGAACGGAGAATGGGCAGTGTCGGCGGCTTCATGAGAGCACATAGTGAGATTTTGAGGTTGGGTTTGGTTATAAAGGAAACAGTTATGGTTGTGTCTTTATGAAATGTGTGTTTTGTGAAAATGCGGTAAAACAACTGCTACGTGAAGCTCATTCTGACATGTGGGACCAATTTTATTTTTACATGAGTGCCACGTCGAATTAATGAAACATATGTTTTCTTCCAATTTCACCATTGTTACCGGAGGGACTTAAGATAAAGGAAAACATAAAAATTATGTTTAAATGGTCCAAAAAAAGGAAAAATGTCTTATGTGCTCCTCAAGCAAAATGTTAGGGGTTTAAATGCACCTTTTCCCTATTAAAAGTTTATTGTGCTTCCATTAATCTAAGTTGCGGTCTATAATTATTTTGTTTTTGACAATGTAAAATTTACTTTGTTAACAATCACCATTGAATAATTTAATACACTTTTATCCTATAGTTATAAAAACAACGTGTATACGGAGTAATTGAAAAAGAAAGTAACTATAACAATTTCCTTAATCTAATAATTAGAGTTTTGTGTGTTTTTATTAATCCAATAATTATTAGTTATTTTTGAACTTTATATGTTGTCTTTTTTTTTTTTTGGTTCAAACTTGTTAATGTTATTTCTAATTTCCGTTTGCAGATGACATTAGGTGTATGTGTAACTAATAATCCTATCAGGAAAAAGAAAATAGGATTGGATTTGGAGGAAAGAATAAAAGGCCAAGCAATGCTTGAACTGTCTTTTTATTTAACGTTCTTTTATTATCCCCTAAAGGCACAAACACAACCTCTCTCGTCTTCGCTTCCACTGCAAGTTCCACATCTACCAGTCTTTATCACCTCAATCCTTACCTAAACCTTTCTTCTTCTTCTTCTCAAAATCATACATCAGATCAATACCCAGAAGCAAAAAGAAGAAGAAGATGATGCACATGACCTTATACTGGGGCATAAATGTAACACTTTTATTTGATTCTTGGAAAACCGATTCTTGGCCTAGTTATCTCCTCTCTTTGCTCGCTTGCTTCCTCTTCTCTTCCTTCTACCAATACATGGAGAATCGTCGCATCCAATTCAAATCCCTCACCACCGCCGCCGCCGCCGCCGCGGCCAACCCTTCTCAAGCTGTTCCTCTTTTGGGCTCTTCCAAACTTGGCCGTTTCACTTCCGCAAAATTCAGTGCTGCAATTCTTTTCGGAGTCAATTCGGCGATCGGGTATTTACTTATGCTGGCTATTATGTCTTTCAATGTCGGTGTTTTCTTGGCGATCGTTACTGGGTTATGTGTGGGTTATTTCTTTTTCAGAAGTGGAGATGAGGAAGTGGTTGTGGTGGAGGATCCATGCGCTTGTGCCTGATCTAATTTCAATCTCTGTTTCAAAGTTTGGTTTGTGCAAATTTGTGATTATTACTGTTGTTTAAATTATAATTATAGATTCATTACAGAACAGTGAATCTGCTCCTTCCTTTTTTAATTTCAGTTTTCAGATCCGAATTATCTGTTCGTGTTTTGTGAATTTTTTCTACAATTTTGTTAAGGAAACTGGAATTAGACCAAAATTTTAATTAAAGAACAACAGCTTTCATTCTGATCCATTCCATGTGAAATAAAGTTGAAAAGATTGGTGCTTGAGCTTGGTCTCCTAATTTTATCAGATTTGCATCAAAACCCAAAAAGACCAAGAACCCAAAATTACTCTCGAAGTTTTGTTTTCCTGGTAGGATTAGCAAAAGCAAATCCTGTTAGACGCAGGAACTAAGTCGTTTTCGTATTTGGATGAGGAATGGAGACAGGAGAGGTCTTGCCCTTTATGTAAGGGCTGTTGTGATTAATTTACATACATACAGCAATCATGTCTATTTTCGGTTCATCATCCACAACTTCAATTCCTCCTGACTACTTCGGCGACGAATATGGTGTGCCTTTGGTTCCTCACTTGAAGCAGAAGCCCTGTAACAGTTCCTTTAATGCACCTCCAGAATTGGAGAAATCAAACAAGCAAGCAGAGCTCAAAACTCATCACCATGAATTAAAGAAAAGTGACCGCAACAACAACTACTCGTGCAGCATGTTTGACCAGCGCTCGCCCTTTTTGGATCGATTGAACAGGATTGAAACCTACTTTGCTGCCTCGGACGTTCATTTTGGACTATATATTGACACTTGATTCTGTAGTTCGTACGCCAGTATTTAGACATAGTTTAGGTTCTCTTGTTGCTTTAAATTTTTTGGTTGCATTATAGATGCTTGTTCTTTTCTTTCTTCCATTGTATCAATTAAGGTATAATGGGACTTCAATTAATTATGCATTGACAAAGTTACTAGATTAATTGAAATGGTTGAGCATGTCATTTAGCATATCAATGAAAATTTCTCATCCTTTTTAAAAGAGAGAAAATTTAACTAAAAGGTTGGCTCAGTGATGGAAAATTTCAATGAATTTTTACGTTTATCTTACTCTTTCATTGCGAACTAATGATTCATTTAACATTCACCAGCCAAAAAAAGTGACAATGAAGTGCTAAATTCTGTGTGTTTTTAACTACCAACTAAAAGAATTGAATTCACCAACAATAACTTATTATTTTAAATTTACAAGCGGAATATACATACTTAAAAATAAACAAATTATGAACAAGCATCCATAAATTAGGTAGTCCTTAATCTGATTAACATACTAATTGATCTTCTTATTAGACAATTTCTGCACTTATGATGATCAGCACCTGGTAGACCCACCATGGATATAATCAAGAACAGAAATAAGCCCAAAAACAAAAGCTTGATCGATGCCAGGTTTCACCACTACGTGATACAAATCCTTGCTTCGCATCAGCTCGTTGACTTCATTCCTCACTCCAATCTTCACCACATCATAAAACAATTTCACAAAGAGTTAATTATTTTAAATTTCCATAAATACCGTTTATGCGTGTGCTCATACATATACACACACACATGTATATATATATATATATATATCCCAAACTTCAAAACAGCATCAATTTGAAAAAAAAAAAAAGAATAATGCAAACTTTAGCATCTTGAATTCTTGATATGTATAATACAATATAAGAAAGTGATCAAGATTCCTCAACATACAACTAATTAAAAAAACGAAATTATCCACTATATTACTAGTGGAAGATGAATTAATTATACCTGAGCAATAATGTTGCCAAAGCAATCAACAATGCTACAGTCTTTATCAGGAAAATAACCTCTGATCTCAAAGTCCCAATCTTTATTGTTTCTTGGCTCAGTGGAAACTCTGATAGTATTGTCCATTACCAAACAAGAATTTTTGGGCTCCTTCAAGCTAAAAACCAGCTTTTGTGACCCTTCATAGTCAAAACTGTAACCTTTCCATTTCTTATGAATGCTCAGAGCCTGAACCATCCCTCCCTGCTCAAATTTAATTAAACAATTGATTTGTCAGGCCTATATATGCATTAAAATAAGAATTCTGAAAGCATTTTATATCTACCTTTCGACGAACAAGAAGCAAAGGCTCGCCACCGCTAGCACGAACAATTATCTCCCCTTGCTTTCCAAGAACTCCACACCCATCAACTCTAAAAACAACTTTTTGGCTGCAATCCGTTACAACAAACCCTCCCCCATTCACTACATTAGGCCTTTCCCTAACAATAAGTACTACCTGAGAAGATGCACAATACAACTTGCTAACAATTGGCATGGTGCTTGCAACTGTTGCAGCCATATACATCTCTATATCTTGATTACAAGCAATTGAATTCTCTAGTTATAGCTTATATGTAATGCAAAAATACTATAAAATAAAGATGCTAAAGTAATTAAAAAGAGAGAAACAATTAATATAGTCCCTTTAGTTGTTACAAAGATTCAAAGGTTTGGCAAAGCTTTTTTGACAATAATGGAGCACATGTGTATATAAACCATCAAGATTGCTTGTTGAAGATGCAGAATAATAATGTTTTTACTCACGCGCCCCTCTCTGCTTTGAATTGAATAGTTTCTGATATAATTGATCCATTATTAGAGGATAAAGGTAAGCGAGCACTCGGTGAGTTAATTTCAATAAAGTGTTTAGCGATCGAGCTTTTTGAAATTGTGGTGGCTGGCTTTTTGACTTGAATGAGAATATTTGTGGCAAATAGTAAAGTCGTCTAAATTTGGCACAATTTCTTGCAGAGGGGTATCTTCTTGAACTAGATATTGGAGTTAAGTTTTGGCAACTCTGTTACGTATGAATTCATGCATGTGCTCTGCATTTGCTGTAAATTATGCCAAGCAATTAACTAGGCTAAGACATAGTCTAGATGTTTTGACTTTTGATTGATGTATAATTCTGTGAAGTGTGGTGATGGTGGTGGTTTTGTCCGGTGCAAAGGCCCAATGCATTTGTAGGCCAGAAACCCAGCCTAGAAGTGGGTGACATGACATCTAACTTGATGTAGTTTAATTCACAATATTGATGAAATAATCATGTATAAGTATAACCAATTCAATCATCTATCTGTACTATACAATAGAGCTGCACACCAATTTCACTGTTCCAGCCACAGTACATTTTCTGCCCATCCATTTCACTGAAATTTACATGCTTTGCCACCGTTTTTTCTTCCTTATTTTACACTTTTGCTCCCATTCCATCTAGTATGGCAATACATAAAACGGTTCTGTTTTATGCGTTTTATTGTTTATACCTACAATTTCTTTATAAAAATGATGCCGCTTTAATGCTCTCTCTTGCCTTTTCTTTATTTTACAATACTGCTATTTTATACCTACATGAAACGGTATATCATTATAAAGGCTTCTATATCAATTTAAACTAATATTTTTTTAAAATAAATGTTTATTTTGTATTGTTTGAATTATTTTTTTTCCTTAAACTACTTGCGTACATGAACAAATAAATATTATTTTTATTAATTAATCTATTGTAGTATTATTTTACATGTTGTGATTAATAATTTAATTGTTATTAAATTTAACTATGCATACGTATAGGAATAGAAGCTCTGTTTTATCTGACTTCCTTCATATTTTTTAGGGGAGGGATTGATGCAGATTATTTGACAATTTGATGTTCCCAATGTCGTTGAATGGCTTCACCTTTCAAGTTCTTTTACATATAAATTGAATGTATCTGTTGATTTATTTTTATTTACATTTTTTCTTATCTTTTTTTATCATTTTGCAACTGATCTAATTAATTTGCTAACCAGCACTAAATATGTACATGTATACATATTATAAATTTATATGTATTATAAATTGCTAACCAACACTAAATATGTATAAGTATACATATTATAAATTTATATGTATTATAAATTTAAATTCAGTAATTGAACTTAAATTTTGATTTTACTGATTTTCTTTTTTACTGTTCGGCAATAAAGTATGAGTTACTTAACTAGTACAATATAATAAAGTTTGATGCAGGATTCACTATTCATGCATAGTGAATTCCACGTCCACTAAGGAAATTAAACATGAAGTGTCATACATATACATATATAACTTCATTCAAATAATGAGAAGTTTTATGTTGATTTAATTTGAAACGATGGATGTCAGAATTTTAATTTTTTTATGAGATTCATCCCGATTTATTTTAGAAATAATTAAAATTCATATCAATGCAAGATATACGAAAAAAAAAGAAAAAAACAACACATATATAATTTTCATAAGCATTTTGGCTACGAAACCTTTCATAAGTAAATTAACTGCGAATTGCATGCCTGCATTTTTCCCTCCATTAGTTTTTCTGCATGATGTTGGTGGCATCATGATTCAACAAATAATATACCGCCCAATGCTTAATTAAATAGTAATTGAAATTGAAGCCTGACAACGAAGAAGTTCTAATTTAGCAATTCATCATGCCACTACGCCAGAGAATAATCAATCAAATCAAGTTTCGGGCAGCTAAGCTTCCTACACAATTAAAATGGCAAAATCATCAAAGCTCTTGCTACCAAATAGCCACACCAGATTCAAGTTGAATCTGTCATTCGAGCCTCAGGGCATCAACGCCATATGAGACCAAGTTGTGATCGCAAAGGGATATTGAAAGGGTCTAGCTTCGTTGAGTCTCCAAGAGTCGTGAAGCTGTACGATTGTGTTGAAGTTAACCTCGAGAAGGGTCCCAAATTGTTACCGGCCTGATCTTGTTCCGGTGTGTACATATATATATATAAAAAAACTTTCTGCAGAAATGCATTATATAGTACGTGCCTTCCTCAGATCGTCTGTCCGTCCCAGAAATATATGTAATGATGATGCTTTTGAAGCTCCCGAATCTATGATTTGAGCGGCGAATGATGAAAATGTCTTTGCCATGGCCATTTCTTTCAATGAACAGTGGGGAATAAGGGTGTAATAGAATCAAGTCGTTTCGAATTTAATTCAATTATTGTCGAATTTGAGCTACTCGAGTTGAGCTTGTATTTCTAAATATGTAATTTGATACATTCGTTAGTCTAATTAAGTTTATGTATATTTATCATTTTACTCTTTTATCTTAATATAATTATAAATATATCTTATTAAATCGAGTCGAGTTTGAATATTTTAAAATATATATTCTTAAAAAATTTTAAATATATAATTTTAAAAATTTAAAATTTTATTTAATTAATCAAGTCGAACGAGTCGAGTTTGAATATATAAATTATTTAATCGAGTCAAGTTTTAACTTCAAAAAAAGTTTGATTGAGTTCAAGTCGAATTCAAACTTAGTAGTGTGTCGACTTAACTAGACTCAATTACACTCCTAATGGAGAATTAAATAAATGTTAGGTTTTTTTTTCCATAACTGCAGGCGTCTGAATTGTACTCAATTTTAATTAATTTAATAGAATTTTTTAGTATTCAAAAATTAATTTATGGAATTTTTTAGTATTTAAACCTTTTAGTATTTATTTAGTATTAAAAAAAATACTCAATTTAATTAATTTAATGGAATTTTTTAAATTAATAAAATTCGTAATGTGGTTAGGCATTTATAAATATATAGTTTGAATACTACTATTTAATTTTTAAAATTAATTTTACGTAATTTCAAAAATAAAAATATTGTACAATGCATGAGATGGTCTCAATTTTCTATTAATTAAGAAAAACAAAATTTATAGATGGTTTCTTATCTCTCTCTTCTCTAGAATTCTCTCAACCTCTCTATTGGTTTTCTTCTCTATATTGTCTACAGGTTGCCATCGATTTTCACCGATGGTAGCCTCCTTTTCTTGATTTTTCTTGATTTTTTCTTTTCTTTTCTACTTATAATAGAGTTTTATCCTGTAACAAAGGATTACTCATCAATTTTTCAATTGATGAGGTTAATCCAGTGCTATGTTTTTGAGTTTTTTGGTTATTAACCGGGTTTTTCTCTCTTGTTCTCCTCTCGCTTTTTTGGTGAATTTTGCTAAACTTAAGATGGGAGTTGGTGATGGAATTTTTGGAGATTGATTGGCGCGGCCTACCTAATCATCAAGATAATTTTTCGATCACTAATTTACGATTGTTGAAGGTTTTAACCGAGATAGCTACACCTATATAAATTGTTTGTTACGGCTTAAACAGAGTACAAGTTAGAGATGCTAAATCCATTCCTTGCATGAATTTTTCATATTTGCTTTGTCAATTTTTTTGATATTTGAGTGGCTCTCCCACCTTGTTTTATGGTGGTTACTTTTGATATTCTTCTATTACCTTGTTCCATTTTAATGTCTTTTATATTATTAGGAGATAGGAACCTTATTCTTTCTTGTTATATTTGTTATCATGGCTCTGTATCTTTATTTTAGCTAATAAATTTACTATTTTAATGAAAGAAAAAACAAAAAAAAAACAAAATTTATACGATGGAAGTCGAATAACACAATAGTTTCCTTATGTTTTTTGATTTGATTCTTGGGCCCTATCTATATTCATAACACACTGCTGTGTACAATCTCTAATGATCCATTGGGTAGTCGGTCAAAGGACAACATTATTAGGTTTGATCTTTTCAATTGCATTACACTGTTTTTACATTGATTTATTTTAATGAATTCCATTAAATAAATTTTAATCAAAAAATGCTGTAAAATATTTTATTCTCGTCATAAATTTTTTCGTGCAATTTAAAAAATAGAATAAAATAAAAAAAATTTAGTTAATCAAACCCAGGTTTAGATTTAGTTTAAAATTTTCAATTTTTGAATTAAAGTTAGAATTTTATATAGAGTTAGATAGAATCATTCAAAGTTTAGACAGAATCATTCAAAGTTATATATAATCTTTTTGGTTTAAATCATCGTTTTCATATTTTATTGAATTTCACTAATTCAAATTTATCTGAATAGAACTATAAGAACTGTAAAAATTTTTAAATGACTTATTAAACGTGACTGCATGTGCAACGATTTCTAAAATATCATTTAAGTGAAAAATAATTGTCTATCAACAGCTTCAAATGGTTATTGGTAAGTTATATACAAACTAGTCGTGAATCTGTGTTTTACTCAAACTACAAATAATATTCATATTCTAAAATAAATTATTAAATATCTATAATAAATTAAAAACTATAAATTAATCAAATATAAAATTAGAACTTATTATTTTTTATTATGAGTACATATTATTTTTAATATGCATACTAATCATAATTATTGAATAAATAACATAAAATAAATATAAAAATGGTTAAAAAAAGGAAAGTGTTTTTATTTGAATATAATAGAATGTTTTATTTAAATTAAAAGATATTATTTTTTATGAAAATTAAGTGTAATATTTTAAATATAATTAAATTAGAGTATTTTATATTAAATAAAATATATGTATTTTAATCAAAATAAATTTTTTAATTTTGTTAAAAAAATATTATGAATTTTAATAATTCAAAAAAATATTATAAATTTTAATAATTCAACACATAAATTTTTAGGAGTTACTGTTGAATTACAAAAAGGAACGTTTGTCAAATTTTTAGCTTAATAAATTAAAAATAAAATATATCATATTAAATTTTTTTTAAAAATTTTTTTTCACCATAATTTTTTAGTTATAATAAGATTAGTTTTAAAAATTATTATATTAGTATTATAGTATATATAGTAGTGTTTTAGTTGAAAAATAATACTAAATAATTATTATATTTTTTAATTTTTTTTAAAAAATAAAATTTTTAATAGTTTGAAAAAAATATTTGAGTAATTTAAGATAGAAAAATATGTAGTATATAAATATTTTAATAATTTTGAAATATATATAATAGTGTTTTAATTAAAAAAAATACTAAATAAATATGATAAATATTTTTTTTAATAAAAATTAAGATTTTTAATAGTTTAACACATTAAATTTTAATGTAAATAATAGTCAAATATGAAGATAAATACTTGTCAAATTTTTAGTTTAATAATTTTAGAGCTCTGTATTTAATATATATATATATATTAAAGATTAAAAGAAAGAAAAAATATATTTAACAATTTTATATATTTTTTAATATATGTATATATATACACATTCGTTTTAATTTATTATTACTCTTATTTTTGTTGTTATTTTTATTTATTATTTTTATTGTTATTATTGGAGTAAATAAATAGTTTAAACCAACAACGATCTCACACAACTTTTTGTATGTCGCTCAAAAAAAAAATCTCACGCAACTTAAATAAATAAAACTTGGAAAAAAAATATAATTTCGAGACAATGCTCCAGCTCACAACAGACATCATCGACTTGTCGTTTCAATGTGGGACCCTACGTCAAGATTTCCAGAGACCCCACGAGCGGTTGGGTCCCTTACGAGTTACGATAAAATCGGAAGTTGCGGACACGTACACATAGCCGCGCGTGGTTTCAAAACAAAATAAGGGCCGGGAGAAGGACGTGAACCGTACGGAACGTGGAGTGATTTGGATCCATGGACCTGATGAGAAAGAGTGGGTTCTCGACGCTTTGACCAAGTTGTAATAAAAAATTAAGTCAATGTATTACAAAAATTAAACTCTAATTTTTTATTTTAAAGATTCTAAACTATTTTAGCCAATAATTATAACCATGAAAATGTTTATTTTAGCTGTTCTGATAAACAGCTGTTTCAACAGTTATGATAAATGTTTTTGGAAAAGAATTGGTAACTTAGATATTCAAATAATATAAATGCATAAAAATTTTAATTTGAAATTTTTTATTAAAATTTTTTTTTTTTTAAATTATATTTACTATTTTACCTATATTTTCTTAACTTTAACTGATTATCATTATTTAATAAATTATTATTTTGATAATTATAAAAATTATTAATATTATAATTATTAAAAATATTAACCACACAAATAAAAATATTAAAAATTATATTAATAAATAATTTTACAACTGATTATTTTTAATATTAATAACGATAATAATATTAGTATTTTATTTAAAATATATATTTTTTAATAAAAATAAATGTATTCTTTTTTTAAAATTATATAAATAAAATTATTTATATATATATACTATTAGCAACTCTTATTATAATTTTATCAAATATTTAATATCAATTATGTATCAGCTATCAGTCACTAGCTATCAGCAACAGTTTAACCAAACAGACCCTTAATTTAAATTATATAAAGTAACAGTAAACACACTCTTTGCACGAACTGTATATAATATGTATATTTTAAAATAATTAATTAAATAGTTTTAATAAATTAAAATTATAATTAATTAAATATGAAAAAAAAAATTTTAAATTATTGAAATAATTTCATTTTATTATTTTTTATTAAGAGGATACATTTTTTTAATATGTATAATAATAATTAAATAAATAAAATTAAAAAATTGATAATAATAAAAAGAAAATAATGTTTTAGTTAAAATAAAAGATGTAATATTTTATGGAAAGAAATAGTAATATTTTAAATATAATAAAATTAGAGTATTTTGTATAAAATAGAATATTTGTACTCTAAAATAATTTTTTTTATAAAAATATTAAGAATTTTTATAACTCAATGTATATATTTTTAGAGGTGAATATTGTATTATGAATAGGACCATTTTGCTAAATTATAGATTTAGTGACTTTAAAATTTAACATTTAATATATAGAGAGAAAAATTTGTCATTTTATAAATCAAGTTGGATCGGTTAAGTTATAAATACTTTAATTTATTTACATTTTATATCTATCTAAGTTTTTTTTTAATTTATCTTATTTATGATAAAAAATTTATAAAAAAAAAAGTAAGAATAGACCAACAAGAATAGTCTAATTATCATTTTTATTTATATATCAATCTATACAATACTTTAAAGGAAGTAATGTCTCTACTCAATCTCCTGTACAACAAACTTCTAATATATTCCTAAAAAAAATTCCAATATATGCAAAAAACTTGAATTATCATGATCTTTTTAATGTATTAATCGAAAATAATATTTTGGTAATTCAATACAATATTTTTTGTGAGGCAAGCTAATTAAATATAATAAAATAAATTAACAACCGTTAAAATTAATTAATAAAATTATTTGTGCTCAATTAACATTTCGATTCAAGTTGTTTTATATTTTTAAATATATTTAGATGAAACTGAATTAATTAGAGTTTAATAAATTTTTTTTTTGAAATGAGAGTTCAATAAAATTTAGATATCATTTATTTTTAAAAAATATAATAAAATTAAACCACAATATTTTACTAAAAATCGGACGATCCACTCTACTTGTCTTTTGGTTTATAGAAATGCTGTGATTTTTTTTTCGTTTGAACTTTAAATTCTATAAATTGTTCGATCCAAACTACTTTAATATGCTGTGATTGAATTGAACAGTCAATTTTTGCACCCACAGTAAAAAAAAAAAAAACCATGCTGAAATTTCATGTAGTGGCTAGCTCAGGAAAGAAAAAAATTCAAAAACTAAAATAAATTAAAAATATTGAAATAAAAATAAATAAAGAATTCTTGAAATGTGTATCCTCTGCCATACCACTGAAAAATTTATCATATTGCATGCTCTGTTTCAAGAAATAGCAAAGATTCTCATATTTTGCTACTAACTAAACCACTACTCATCTTTTTTGTAATAGGTAACTTCATTTCTTTCTTTCACACTTCATATGAGGATTACCATTTGTAGCAGCAGCAAACAGCAGGCAGCAGCATTAGTCTTCTATCTTTCTCTCAAAATCAGAGCTCATTCAGCACCTCAAATCCAAGCTCCATTACACCCACCACCAAGCTCTGCTGTTGTTGTTTTTTTTAAAAAAAATACTTCTCTTTCCTACGCAGCTATCACGTGTCCATCTCAGGTACTACATCGTGCTTTTCGCTTCTCGTCTGAAATCCACCACCCCACCAGCGAGACACATTTTCAGAAATAATACAATTCCACAGCAGAGAGAGAAAAGATTTCTGGGTTTTGATCAGTTCACTAAAATTCGATCAAAGATCTCAGCTTTGTGTTGTGGGTTACTATTAACGCAAAAACAACACACAAAAAAAAAGTTTAAAAAAAAGCAAAGAAAGAAAGAAAGAAAATGGGGTTTCGTACGAAGAGTTGCTGCAGGCTTTTCTTTTTTTTCTCGTTCCTGGAACAGAGCCGTCTTTACCATTATTACCACTATCATTATTACCATGCACAAAGGTTCTTGGGTCTCCTAAAATATATATATATTGATTCAGATCTCTCTCTCCACGCACACTCTGTGACCATATATAATGACTCTCTTTTTATCCTTATTATCACTCTGTTCTTTTAAAAAAAAAAAAAATTTACTACTACTGTCTTTCCTCAAATTAATCTTTCTGCAAAAGAAAAGGCTCAATAAAAACAACACCATCCATCCATCCCCACTATAAATGACACACATTTACATTCATGTACTGCCTCTGCTCTCGTTTCAGCTCTTTGCCTCTCTGCTCTCTCTCTCTCTCTCTCTTTTTTACTCTTCTTTTTTTCTCTTTTTATCTTTCTGGGTCGCAATTATCCGTGTCAGATCATGTAATTACTGCACCTGCCATACTCAAAAATCAAAAACTTTTCGTATGCACACACACACATACCTAACGTTGCTTGCCCTGCCTGTTGTTTGTCCCTTACTATTTGCCACTAGTGTTTGCTTGACCTTTGCTACTTCCTTTAGTAGTACTGCTTTCTTGCTTCCTCTCCTTTTTTTTACGCCTCTCTTTCTCTCTTTTGTGTGTTTCTTGGAGAGTTATTGCTATGTCAGAAAGTCATAGAGTAATGGTCGCTGCTTCTAATTCTGGTGGTAGTTGTGGTAGCGGTGGCTCTTCATCTGTTCCATCTTTGCCGCCGCCCCGTCCTAAGTCTCCGCCCGAGTATCCTGATTTGTATGGCAAGCGCAGAGAAATGACTAAGGTGCAGATGCTTGAGAGAGAGATCGGTTTTCTTGAGGTGGGTGGCTCTTAAATTTGCTTCTCGTTATTTTTTATTTGTTTATTAATTATGTGGCCGGTGCACAAATGGGAATCTTGAAAAACAAAAGAAGATTATATTTTGAATGGAGAAATTCTACGTTTTTTTGGGTAAATCACCAAACAAAAAGAGTTTTTATTATTGCACAACAGCAGCAATACAACTAGAGAAGCATCTACTACCATCCGTTGATAGCTGAAAATGGAAATGGTCCTTTCTGGTTGGGAAGTTCTTTTCCATGACGCTTTGACTTGTGAGTCAATGCATAGTATAGCTCTTTGTTGATCGTCGTCTGAAATGCTTAAAACTGGTCACTACTGCTAACTGAATTTTCACCTTAAGCTCTACCATTAAATTCAAGCTTTTTCCCAACTCTAATAAGCTCCTCATGGATACACTCACTGCATGTTTGCATAGCAAAAATTTCTCTACACCATTCTGTTGAGGTTCAGGTGTTAGTAGCCCATTTTCAAGCATGAAGAGACTTGTTTAGTTAGTACCAATCATAATCGGTGAACATTCATGCTTTGGTTCATGTTGCTTGTATGGAATTACACAAAGTCGTAAGCTTTTAGAGTCTTATGTTTAAATTTTATTTGTTTCAGCGGAGTATTTCAGGTGATTGTGGTAGTCTAGTGGATGATAACATCTAATACCTACGTAGCAATTAGTTGGTTTTTCCTTGTCAATTGATAGATCCCAGGTGCTTATAGAGATTTTCTTGAACCCAAAATTGCATTTCAGGTGAAACTTCTTTTGTATTGATTTCTTGCAAATTGAGGTGGTCCTAGTAGTGCACCATGTGAAAGGTTTGGCCAAGAGACAGAGAACCAATCATTTTTTTTTTCTTATGATAAAAGCTGAGAAATGCAATTATTAATGTTTGCTGCGGTTCCCTATCCACCATTTCATATCATGAAGTTTGTGCAGCAGCAAAGCTCAAACAATGCAAACAAGTGATCCATCATGTTCTCTTGTTTTTTCTTGCGAGTATTTGTCCTATTTTGTTTGGCAGTGGCACTGTTTAATTAGCAATTTCACTTTGAGCAGGAGGAGCTGAAATCTATTCAAGGACTCCAGCCTGCATCCAAATGCTGCAAGGAGTATGTTTGTTTGCTTTTGCCTTGCATAGCTTTTAATTCATGTATAGAAATCCTGTTTATCTATGATAAACTTGCTGCAATTGATTCTGCAGGGTCACTGATTTTGTGCTGGCAAATTCAGATCCTTTAATATCTATGTAAGAATGTTAATTTCTTTTTTCATTTTTTTTATTTATTTTGGAGGGGCACTATTAGCCTAATTCTGTTCCTGATTTCTTTCAAGCAGAAATCGGAAAAATCGAAGGACTTGTCGATTCTGGAAGTGGCTATGGTACTGTTTTTTGTCCTTTTTGTCTTATGTTCTGTATCTACATGTTAGCAATGCAGCTACTGTGGCCCGACCTTATAGCGAGATAGTACTCTGGGTCTCTGGCATTACTTACACGTTGAAATGATTTATAGATAGCCTAGTTCCAGTTTTAAATTGGAAACGTCATGCAACTCGGAATCCAGAAGCATTTGTTACATTGTTAATGCATCTTTACAACGACTTTATGTTTGTTGCATATTTTTTAATGTGATAAATAACTCATCTCTTAGCATTTTGATTGTATCATAGAACTTAGTACCACGTTGAACAAAATAATCAATAATGCTCTCTTCTCTGCATGCCTTAACTGTGCAACAAATAACACAAAGTTCTCGTTTTTTCCTGCAGTGGAATACCGTGCTTTAGTCTCTCATGGATTTGTTGTTGCTGTCATTCGGAATGCTGTCGTTGTCCGGACTTGCCACGCTGCTGTGGCTGTGACTGTGACTGTGATCTTTGTAACTGCTGTTCATGTCTTCGCTGCTCAATACCCAAGTGCAGATGCTGCTCTTGGTGTTGCTCTTGCTCTTGCTCTTGCACTTGTCCAAAATCTAATTGCTGTAAAAGGCCCAAATGCAGAAGAAATTGCTGCACTTGTCAGATTCCTTCGTGCCCAGATTGCTCGTGTTGTAGATTGTCGTGCCCGGATTGCTCATGTTGCAGATTGTCTTGCCCCAATTGCTCATGTTGCAAATTGCGGTGCCCGGATTGCTCTTGCTGCAGATTGTCGGATTGCTCTTGCTGCAGACTGTCATGCCCAGATTGCTCTTGCTGCAAACTGTCGTGCCCGGATTGCTCTTGCTGCAGATTGTCCTGCCCGGATTGCAATTGCTGCACATGGTTATGCTGTTGTCCTAAGTGGACATGCTTTACTCCTAAATGCTTTAAATGTCCTAATCTTAAATGTCCAAAGGTACGTCTTCGTTGCAATTGTACAAAATCCTGTTGTAATCCATGCTGTCTGTTCTTTTAGCACATTGAGTTAAAGCACCAAAAGGAATTATTTTTTCTGCGGTATACCATTCAATTGTACACATATCACATTGGTGAACTTATGGTCTGTTTTGGTTTCTTGAACTGGCATTAAGCTAGAATTATTAAGCAAAGATAATTGTATATCTGTTTCGAGTTGTTCAATCAATTCAAACAAGACTCACAAAACCACATGGGACATAAAGTTTTGAAGTAATCTAACATTGATTAGATTTCTGGGGCTGAATTGGTTTTGGCTGGTTTCGAATTAGATACAATTATCTTTGCTTAATAATTGGTCAGTAATTAGTTTGTTGTTTTTTAGCTTCAAGCATTACAGATTTTGATAATAAATAATTGTCAAGACATTGAATTCACTTACAAGCCATTGCTCAAATGCATAATTCAAACTAGAGGACCTACAACTAATTAAATTATTGGTGCTAAATAATTGAATTGGCAGGCCATATACTTTGAAATTTTATGGTTGCTGCTGGCCACTAGCCTAGACTATCCTTTTGCTGCAAAAACTGTAAGCTAACAGAGAACTGTCTTTTCCTCTCAGTTCTCTCAAAAATTATGGCTGTTCAGGATAATGCTGTAGACAGGCTTTTACCTTTGTCAATAAGGCAGCAGGCCTGCAGTTGTAGTGGGTGAGCTTGCCAATCAAAGGGCCAATAATAAAGAATGGTGCCCTGATTTTAGAGCGTCAACTTTGATAGCAGTAGCTGACTTTAGAAAATAGTGTCAGTCAGCAATCTGTAATGTAGTTACTGTATACAAATACGATATCATATAGATTCAGATTTTACATGTGCATATGTGCACAAACCAAGGCCCATGAAGAAGACAATTCTCAAGGTGGAATGCTCCCCAAGTGTTAACTTTCTGGGCCAATAACCCCAAATCTTTTCAAATTTGAGCAATGAACTATTTTTCATTTAATCATTTTCTGTCTGATCAACTTTATTCTAAACTATTTTCCTAGATGTATTTTATGTATATTTTAGCAAAAACAATGACAACGTTAAAGAAAATGTTCCTTGAGCATGCCTAGCTTTGGGAACAAATATCAACAGCTTAATAAAAAAGCAAACTTTGTAGGCCAGTGAAAATTTATGCTATATTGTTTTTCCTGATTCAGACCAAAATCTTCAAAGAAAAAAAAAACCCAAGAAAATTTACGATTTCTAGCTTGAGGTTTATTATTAATTCAGGATGGATCAAGATTGCCCACACAAAAAGGGTAGCGATGCGCCAGCATTTTGAAGCTGATAGCAAACAAGTTGAAAGCCCAGTTCAGATAAATTCAACAAACAATTAAGGATTTTGATGCTCTATTAAATTCAACAAACAATTAAGGATTTTGATGCTCTATTTAGTCCGGGCAACAACTGAAAATCTACCTGCTCAATACATTGAAATTCCCATGCTACTTATGCTAAAAAGACCACAATCTGTAAGCCATTCTGTTAAATAAATCAGCCAGCTTCAGAAGCACACAACAATTTAATATTTTAAACCTTAATCAGCCCCAACATTCTCTAATTTTATAATGGCACGATGCCAAAAACCCACCACACATTATCTATCTCCAAACTCTGATGTTTTTTTTCTCACTTGTATCGATGCTTCCTGTTGTTCTCCACTGTCTTTCTTTAGCAAAGTCAGTATAAAGGCCAAACAAGTGAAAACCCATTTTCAACAAATAAAGAGAGCTCACAACAACTGCGTCCATGCAAATGCAACTGGACTTCTAACTTGGTGTTTAGCATTGCTCCAAACTATTGAACCGAAGTCACTTCTTGCTGCTTGATTTCTACCTTTCTTTCCCACAAAAGTTACTGTGTATCCAAGCTTATCTCCTACATTTCTGAACACAAGCTTGCTAGGCTTCACTGATACCCCCACTGTAGGCGGTGCAGTCACCGCCACTTCATACACGGATCCTGCCTCCCCCACATTAGTCAATACTCGAGTATACCTTACAACCCTTTTGTTTGCAAAAACTACGGAGAATGATGGGTAATTCAGCTGACCAGGGTCACTGAATTTCCTCGAGCAGGTAACATTAGGCCTCTTCACAATGATTTGAACATGTTCAATGGTATAACCGAGGGAGCACAAGAATGCTACATACTCCTCAGTTGAGATATCATATACAAGACCCGGAAAAAGAGCCTTATGTGGGTCTACATGACCGGACCCATGAGCCCATGGGTTGGACAATTCACCAGCAATAGTGCTACCAGCATCACGTAATGGGGAGTTGGTGTTGTCCACCACATATGCAGTGGTCATGAGGGCTGATTTGATTGCACTTGGGCTCCAGCTGGGGTGTGCTGCCTTTAGCAATGCAGCTACTCCACTAATGTGCGGGCAAGACATTGATGTTCCTGGACAAGTATTTCCCGGTCAGTTCACAGCTCCCAACAATTGAGGTTTTGTATTAAAGATAAGTCATTTCTACGCTAATTCCTAGATGATGCGATTGAGTTCAGTACCATTAAGTACATCAAATGGGGAATTAACATTTAAAATCATTAGATTATATTAGATTCGGAATAATTCAATTCGTGCAGCGCAAAACCAACATAAGGGTGTTAGAGTCTTCTGCCAACTGATCTAAAATTGAATGTATCAAAAAACCAAATATGTATCTTTGTGCATGAAGATTGAGCAGTTAATTAATGAAAGGAAGCAAATTTGGCATGGCACACCTAACATGAAAGAAATGTACTAAAAAAGACCGTTGGACATACCTGACATGATATTGAACTGAGTTTTTCTAGTGTCCTTCTCAAGACCAGTGGGTCCTACAGCTTCTGACCAAGCAGCTAAGATATTGACTCCAGGACCAATCAGATCCGGCTTCAAGATTTGTGGTGTGACCATGTTAGGCCCTCTTGAACTAAAAGCAGCCACAACCGGCGACGGCCGCACGTTCACCACTGTCCCTCCAAAACTCAATAAAGCTGTTGGATTTGCAGTACTCTTCACATACTCTCTAATCACATCGCCAGCTTTTCTCCCCACTGCTACAGCCGGTAGCAAGTGGCTATCCGCCACTAATTCCTCTCCACTTGCCGCCGTGTTAGCCAATATCATCCCAATCCCGCCGGCGTCACGTACAACCGCACCCTTTTCTACTCGTGCGTTTATTCCTCTGTCGCAAACCACCACTTTTCCACGTACTAAACCCGGCTGGAGTGAACCAGGGAGGCATAAATTACTTGAACCGTTTCCTTTATTGTATACTAAACCAACCGGTTTATTCCCCATTCCTGCTCCACTATAAAGTGACACTCCGGTGAACCGTTTTTTGTTACCTAGTACTGCATAAGCCGGAAAGTCCCTGTCCAACGTCCCGGCTCCAACTGTCACGATCCAAGGAGCCACATTAGCCAAACTGGCTTTACTGGGACCACTGTTACCAGCGGAACAAGAAACGAAAATGCCTCTCTCCATTGCGGCAAAAGCTCCAATGGCGATGGTGTCACGGTAATAAGGTGCGGATCCGCCACCAAGAGAAAGAGAGAGCACATCAACACCATCTGCAATTGATCGATCCATTCCTGCAAGAATGTCGGACCCAAAACAACCAGTGCTCCAGCATACTTTATAGCTGGCAACACGCGCGTGCGTGGCCATCCCACGAGCAGTTCCACTGGCGTAACCGAGTAAACTAGCGTTAGCCACTTGTGAACCAGCGGCAGTGCTGGTCGTGTGAGTTCCATGGCCTTCTTGATCTCGCGGAGACTCGATCTCTTTTGATTTCTTCAAGTAACTGCCACCAGATGCCATCCGGAATCCTTTCGAAAAATAACGAGCTCCGATTAACTTCTTGTTGCAGAGTTTTGGACTGAAATCTGCTCCAGACTCGCATTCACCTTTCCATTTAGAAGGGATCTCAGGCATGCCCGAGTCATCGAAACTTTTAGACTCTGGCCAAACCCCAGTATCTAGCACACCAATCACTACATCATGAGATGCATGATCGATGTCTAAAGTGCTATGCCCGTCAAACAGGCCTAGGTCAGTGTTAAGACCAAGAAATTGAGGAGTACGAGTGGTGTGAAGAGAATATACTGTGTCTTCATAAACGTCAAGAACAGCATCAGACTTTCTAAGAAAGTCGGCTTCTTCAGGATCAAGAGAAGCAGCAAAGCCAGGAAATGCAGATGTGTAGGAGTAAAGAAGGGACTCAGATGGGGTGGTGGAGATGGATTGGAGGTTAGAAGCGTACCATTCTTGGTGGGTGGCAAAAGATTCAGGTTTGGCATGGTGTTTCATGTGAACTATGTAAGTTTGTTTTGCGGCCGCAGCGGTGGAGCAAGAGACGGAGAGTAGGAGGAGGAGGATATGAAAAAGGGAAATGCTGCAGGCCATGATATGTGGGTGTCTCTGTTACTGTTTGTGGAGGAGACGAAGAGAAATAAGAATTGAGAAATAAGATGGGTTGTTTTGTTTATGGTTTCGTTAAATAGAAGAGGAAGAAAAAGAAGAAGAAGACGAGTTTGTGAAGAGTCGCTTGTCGCTGCACTGCGCTGTCACGAAGAAGAGTTTGGGAGTAGTGGACCCATGTCGGTCTTCAATAACAACATCAAATTAAACAAAAGCAATAAATAGGGGGGTTCTAAATTTAATTTATTCCTAAACTGTCAGTTGATAAAAAAAAACTCATCAAATGCGTAAAATTATTGTTGAACATGTTCCCCTAAAATATTTATAATATATAGTTATTTATATTTTTTTTATCAGATATATAATATATTTAATATATATAATGATGGAATATAATATATTTCATAAATAAATTACTTTTTACTACTTTAGTGTCAAAATTTTCATAGTTAAATAATAATTTTTTTTTTTACATTGTCGTTTTATTACAATTTTATGTGTCACAACCTATTAGTTGTTAGTATTAAAACTCCGTTGATGATATTTAAAAAAATTTCTTAATTGCGCCGAAAATTAAAAAATTTAAAAATCTCAAATTAAACCAATTGATTTAGCCCTTAATGGTCATAGTAAGAACTTCCTTTATAATATAAAAGATCATCAATTCAATTTTAAACTATTGAATTCCTCTCATTTATCCAATAAAATATATATATATAATAAAGATATTGATGGTTGAAATTTCATTTTTATTAATAATTATTCTTAAAAAATTATTATATTTTAGAATATGTTGTGATATTGAATTATTTAACAATAATAAACGCATAACAACTATGTTCACAACAAAATGTACTTGTACAAGTTGAGAAATGGTCATAGACTTTATAAGTATTTCACTTGTTTTCACCATAAAAAGTTATGATGGGAGATGTAAACTACTAGTTAATATGCATTAACAAAAGTTGGAGTAAAATTAAATGGGTGGTAGGCTAACATAACATGTCAAAAACTTTAGAAATAATTTTATTTAAGTGGGTTGGTTGGTCCCTCAAAAGGCTGTAAAGCTAATTTTGTAGATAATTTATGCTTAAAATTTGATAAAATAATAAAAAAGCTGAAAATGGCAATAATTTGCCATGAACAATTACATTAAAATTGAAAGAAGTGGAAGACAACCAAATGGGTGTGTAAAATTTTTTTATTTACTTTTAAAATAAATTTTCACTCTCTTATAATTATTAATTAAAAATTATATTTTTTAATTTGATAAACAAAATATTTACAATTTGATTATTAATTCTTCAATTTAAACATTTAAAAAAAATGGGGTGTTTTTGATGCATGAATTGGTAAAAGGGGTCATGCAATTTGTCTCTTTATTTCTTTATAAAAAGAGAGTTACAAAATGGACCGTGCAATTTGTTTTTTTTCTGCTTTTAATCATAGAGAGACGGAGACGGAGACGGAGACGAAGGCGAAGCCATGGCTAGAACATGCTTTAGCCTTTAGTTCAATGTCCCCACTAAGCACTAGGGGTGAGTTTCACTCTACTTTTAAATTTAAAACTTAAAATTTAACTCAAATTCGATTAATTTTTTTACTTAAACTTAATTCAATTAAATAATTTTACATTCGAATTCAATTCAACTCAAGTTTTATATATATATAATTTAAATTTGAACTCGATTTGATTTTGATAAAATATTTTTATAATTATATTAAAATAAAATATTAAAATGATTAATATGAAAAAGTTTAATTAAATTTAATTATACTAGTAAGTCTATTGAATTAAATATTAAAAAATTCGATATCGACTCGATAGTCTATTTAAATAACTTAAATCTGAACACAATTCAATATACTTTAGTAATTTAAACTCAAATTTAATTTGATAATAATTGAATTAACTCTGAATAGCTCTCAAGTCAACTTACCTCGATCAAACCCATACTAGGCACTAAAGCAACCACCATAATTAGATTTTATTTACTTAGTATCATCTTATTCTAAAATACATATATGGACATCTCCATGTTTATCATATATATATATGAACATCTCCACTACTTGACCAAAGTCACGAGCCTAATAGAGATAATGATGTTTATTGTAATTAATTAGCAAGAAAAAAACTGTATTATTATTATTATTATGGGACAAGATGATACTAAGTAAATAAAATCTAATAACATTATGTGAATAGATATCTTTTTTAACAATCTAATAATGTGGTTAATTTATGACATTATAAGAGCAACAAAAAAATCAGGATGTTCATTTATTTCTTGAACTATTCATGAAGACTGTATAAATAGACACAGACGTTGACATTCAATCCGTTAGTTATTTCATAAAATTATTAAAAAAATTATTTTTGTGAAATAATTAGGAATATAAAATTTTTTAAAAGAAAAATTATTACTTACACCGAATATATTATATCTAATAATAAAATTTATAATAAAAGATATATATTTCATTTTCAATGACCAAATATAAATCACTCAATTAATGTGTCATAAATCCTACCATAAAATATAATACACAGGTTAAAGGCAAAAATTTGTATTCTTGAAATGCATCCCCAATTTTCGGAATTTAGATATGTATCTTCAGTTCACCGGAAAAAAAATTCACTGTATGGGCACAAAAGTCTGGTAAACAATATTATAAGATCATGCAAATGATGACGTGTAGCATTGTAATTTTTTAAGTTTTATAGGGAACAATAATGGTCCTACCACTTTTTTTTTCAAATAGTAACGGCTACATTGTTTACTGCTCCTATTTTATCAATTTTTATTTATATTTTTTTATAATAAAAATTTCGGTTTAATTTCTTAATTCTTACTTTTATAATAAGAATTATAAAAATAGAGAAAATAGTTTATACATCACTGCATATTGCACCTCCTAGCAATAAAAATATAGAAAAAAAAAGTTTAAAACCACGAACTTGTATGCTAATAATATTTTAATAATTTATATAATACGATTATACTTGTTATTATCCGAATTTCAATTGTCAACAACTGATTCTAACCATTATTATCATGTGAATTATTAGTCATGAGATGAAAATAATGGAAAAATTAAAATTTTTTATCAGAAATAATTTTATTCACATTAAACTGAAAGGGAAAATCGTCGGAAGGCACCACTTAGATAGATGGTGACTATTAAAATTAAAGCATCTAAATAAAAAAGTTTAATTAGTAGGTATTTTCATATATATTTTTTTCTAATATACATATTATCTAGATATTTTAATTTAAAAGACATATACTTTAATTATAAGCTATTTTCCTTTTTGTAACCGTGGCCGTGTTGTGCTACATTGGAGTTGGGGATATTTGTAGGCAAGGGTCGGTTGTGATTAGCCTATAAAAGTGGTAATAGCAGTAGAGTTGGAAGGTGTTAAAGCAAGGCATGCCCACATCCGCAGATGATGCCGCTAATCGAGCTTACAAAAGCCTCTTAATTAAGAGAAAAGATCTGCACGCTTGCATTTGCTTTTCTTCTTCTTTAATTCCCTTTTTCAACTATTCTTGGCATTTTGCTTAACTGCCTTTGCCTCCTTTCCTCTTTTTCAATCCATCAAACATTGACATGAAATGATGAAATTGCTCAAATCAAGAAAAAAATTGAAATAAAAATAAAATAAGAACAAACGAGATCAATGAACATATAAAATATATTAATCTTGGTTGTTTTTTAAAGAAAAATCCATTGCATATTTTATACATAGATCAGACCAATAAAAATTAGTAACTTAAAAATGAAAGATAATCTCATATTATGTATAGTCCATCAGCGCAAAAAATACTTTTATAATATAATAAATAGTGCCTGCAAGAAAATTATACTTATTTCATTCCCAATTTTCATAACAACTCTTATTTGAAAATATGATTGGAATGAATTCAACATGTTTTTTTTATTTGAATTACCGATATTCAGAATTTATTGAACTCTAATAAATTCAGTTTGACTCGAATATAATCCAACATATTTTTATAGCTGCAATTACGTACAAAAATCGATGAACATTGAAGATGGGTGAGGCTCCAAATTTTGATGACCATAACCTTCCTTCAAATGTTGTAAAAAAAAAAAAAAAACCTTCCTTCAAATGAAAGAAACAATTTCTTTTGACCAAATTAAGGGAGGACTGTTTTTGAAAAGGGAACTCCTGTGTTAACTTTGTTGTATTAATTATAATGACTTCAGGTAAAGAACAAAGCCTTTGAATCAAAGCATGCATGATCATGATCAAAAAGAAAAAAAAATTAAAGAAAGAGTTTAATTGAGTGTTGTAGAAAATATAGTAAACAATTTTGCACATGATGAATACATGAACAAAGCACTAATTAGAAAAAAAATTATTAGCATAAATTAATTAATCTTGAAGAAGCTTTTTTTGATCTGTGATTATCTGATATCACAAGAGGTATGCAGTCAAATTGGGAAAGCAGCATATGATTGTTAATGATTTTAACTTTGAAAATACGACTGCTGTAAAAAATTGATGAAAATAATAAACATCCATGAACAATGAGTGACTATGCACTCCTGTCCAAAAAAAATAAAAAGTCTATGCACTCACATGCATCTATTAAAGATATACTATTTTTTTTAGAATTTTTGAGCCGAAAAGTTTTTTTTAAGTTGTATTTTAAAATTATCTGTTAAATTTTAATTGATGCAGCTTGACCAAGTAAAAACTATAAAGACGCTAAATTTTTTTAAATAATTAGTCTAATGACTACCTACATTAAAATATAAATTTGAGACATCACTTAAGTGAAATAAATCACTATCAAATAGTTTCAACTATTATTGTTTTTTTTTTCTTGGCATGTTAACACAGCACAATGGTAAAATAGTAATTTTCTTTTGGGTAGATGATTTGTTCAGTGTGCATTAGTCTTTGCATACATATTGATATACATTAAAATTACACGAAATGAATCAAACGGTATCATAAGAACTTAAAACTTGTATCTTAAAAAAATATTAAATAACATAATTCCATTAAAGTCTTACGTTCCCATTCTAATAAAATTTCAACATTGCAAATCACAACCATGTGATGATCTTTTGAAAATGGCATAACTTAATTGCTAAAAGTTGGAAGCTTTTTTTCTTTTGGTAATTAGCTACTGAATGAAAAGAAATTCAAGAAGCTAGGTCCCCTTGTAGACCAGATAATTAAAAAGAAAAAGAAGTTGTTCACATCTTTAAAAAGAGCAATACAGCATTATTGAAAGGCAGAGCCCCATTCCAACAACACCTTTTGTACAACAAACCTAATTCTTAATGGGAGTAGTGAGCCAACAGACATAATAAGCACTATCATTAAGAATAACTTTTATCAGTGCTTCTACATACAAATAGTGATCCAAAGAGAGACAGAGAAAAAGAGAGTGCGAGTCCCTCTATAATCCATATATGTATTGATGTTGCATTCTCATCCATATTTGTTAATAGAAAGTGGGCTACACCTATTTTGCACTACTATATATATATATATATATATACACTTATGTGTTTTTACATAGAACATATTACTGTTACTCTATCCCAAATTAGATGAGAAACCATTTGTCATTACTAAGATCAGGCCAAAACGCATAGTCGATGAATGAAATAGGATTTTCGAAATAAAAAATAAACAAACCATGGACAGACAGCAAACAACCGGGATCATTTAATACAACGGTATAAACATGATACCAAAGTAAACCTATAGAAATACCCTTTATTAACGAAAAATAGACGCTATGTTATGGATCTCTCTCTTTATTTTTTAGTTTAAGTGGATTATCTTGGAGAAAGAATTAATATTTTGTTTTTCTATTCTTTATATATATATATATATATATATATATATATACATATACAGTAGACAAATTAATAAGAGCACTACTACCCCTTCGGCCTTTAGTTTCTTCTACTAGGCCAGTGGAGTAATTTATAGCTAAATTTTGACTAGTCAGAAAATAAAAACTCTTTTTATAGCACTAATATATCATAAATTTAATTTCAGGATCTCCGTAAAGATAAAATTTCTTTCCATTGAAAAAAATAATTTACAGAAATCAACCTAATGAAATAATTTAAATAGAAATAGTATTACCAAACAACAATAATGAGGGTTCGACTATGAATAGTGTCATTGTTTATGGTATGTTTAGCCTTTTATATGTTTCCAACTTCAAAAAGATTGTGCCTAGGGAAAATTAAAAAAATTGACAATTTCTTACAAGGAGGTAATGTCATGACATAAACATATATCCTGTAAATTTTCTTTCTTAAAGCTTTTCCCTACAAAAAAAAAGATAAATTTGCTAAAGGCATGTTAAAATTAAGTAAAAAGTTGAGTAGTTTAGCTGTTTAGGAACTTAAATTTCCTCCATCATATCATAAGGGATTCGATTATTTTTCTCTTCCAATTCCAAATGGAATTAGAGTTTCGCATCGATTTAAAAAACGGTTGTGCTGGAAACAAAACTTGACACACAGGTATAAGAAAAATTACAGAAGATAGATGAGAAAAAGCAAGAACATGAACAGAATAAATATAAATTGGAAGTAGAGGTGCGATCATTCCAAGGCAAAGAAAGGAAAGCTTAAAGAACAAAATGATGTCTGTTCACAAAGTGTGAATCATCAAAAGGGATGACCCAAACTTACTAAACAAATCAGATGAAAGAAAGTTCCTTCCTCTCTCATCTCTTTGTTGTTTCTGATGCCTCCAAAAGATTGCTATATTACTTAAAATATTCAACTACAATCGTCGCTTTGGTCGACTGGCTAAGGCGTGTGTGCCAGCAAAGGGCATGGAGTTTACTCTTGAATGTTGAGATGTAAGTTTAAAAAATAACATTCAGTAAAGAAAAAGGGATCACATCATTCTATTGGCAAGCCCTCAAGCCAAGAAGAATGTGTGTGATCCATGGAGGGGATATAGATTAATACCAACAAAAGCTCGTCGGCTAAAAAGGTTTTTACATCTCAGTTATGCACCAAATTATAAAGCTAAACCATAGTAGCTAAATTGCTTCTAAAAAGTGAAGGACTGATTAAATTAACAAGTTGTGGGTCATACAGGAAAGCTTGACCAAGAATTCAGATCTTCCAAGCATCATTGCAATAAAGGTGTGCCGAATACTCTAATGCCCGTACTTTTGGAACTCCCATTCACTATTATCTGTCACATGTGTCAAAAAATGAGGTTACAAAAGGAGCATGGATGAAAAGCTGGAGAAATGGTGGTAAGATACATACCCAATGGACACACTTGACGAGTCTTGAGCCACCGGCTGATGCAGTGAAAGTGAAATGCATGGTTACAAACACCTGTAGGCATTATTCATTTAAGTTTTAGGAGAAACAGTCAATTACATTTTATGCATTAGATATCTAATATGTTTGGGCAATAAAATTCATACCTTAGAAAACTTGATCAGGGGTGTACAGGCAAGTAGAGATAATAGATATGGTAAATCGAAAAATAAACAGATAAACAACGATGAAGATTGATTCTATGACCTCTTGCTGCTAAAATGATTCAATAAATTCAATAATCAATAACCTTGATCAGAAAATGCTTGATGAGTTTAGCTAAGACTCTACACAATAGAAGAACTTAGAGGCAAAAGCAAATAATTTTCCGTTATTCTCCCCCAGGAAAAACCATGTAAACATTTCGGCCTACGTCCGCGAAATGCAATTGGACCCAGAATTAAGAATGATAAAGAAAAACTGATAAATTTCAGCAAAATTGGCACTGCCGAGAGACAAGGGAAGCCAACTATTGTAAACTATCTACATCATTCCTTAATCCAACAAAATACAATGCAAGCCAAAAAAAAAAACAAACAAATAAAACAAAAACAAAAGCTATGCACTGGACCTGCATTAATGAGTTATGTCCTAATGTGCCACTGTAAATCACAGCAATGTCAAGAAGAACGAGAACTCAGACAAATTCAAAGAAAGTTGAATTAAATTGGTTGCAAAAAACCATAAAACCAAGCTTCAGAGAGCTAGCAAGATTTATCAATCACTACCGCCAATAATGATTATAATTACCCCAAGCAACAGTGCATTCTTCGCTGGTGGCGCTAGCTTGGTTCGCTTGGCACTCGATGCCTGAACACAAAAATCAATCAACATTGCAAAAAAAACCTAATTTCAAAATCAAAGTACCAAAAAAAAAAACTCACAGAGGTCCATGATATGGTTACGGCAAATAGCACAATTATCAACAACAATATCTGCAGATTAATTCATAAACCAACAGCATAAAATAAGCAATTGATTGAAACAAAAAAAAAAACGAAATAAAACAGGTAAGGTCAGGGTTTGAGAAAGGAATTCGGTTCCGTTACCCCATGCCCAAAGAGCAACGGCGTTCCATTTTTTAATCTCGAAGGATTTGGGCTTTTTGGAGGAGGAGGACGACGATGATGCCTCGCCGACGGGAACCATTGGCACATCGGAATCCAGAGTCGCCATTGTTACACAGAATACGGTCAACACTGTTTTAGTTTTTTCTTTTACTGGTGCATGCAATTTATAGGAGGCATATTATTTAGGGATAAGTACAAAAAGGCACGAGGTCATTTAGCGTTTTTCCATTTTTATCCTTTTGATTTTTTCGTGATACTTTAATACCTTATAATATCTGCTATTAAAAAATTTATATCAAATTCACTAACACCGTTAACTATATTAATGTGGACATTGACTTGCTGATATGTCTACTGATGTCAGCGTCCACGTTAGCATGGTTAACAATATTAGGGATTTTGTCCTAAATTTGCTAACGACAGATATCATAGGGTACTAAAGTGTTACGAAAAAAAATCAAATGATACTTTTTTATATTTATACAATTAACTTGACAATTATTCAATTTTTAAAAAAAATAAAATTTCAAAAATATTTTAAAATTTTAATTTTACTATTTTTTCCTATAAAAAATTAAATTTAAATTTTAGATTTTTACATAAAATTTTAACTTTTTATGTGTTAATTATAAATAATAAGAAAAAAATAATAACTTGTGAATCAATTTATTATATAGATTAATACCGATAAATATAAAAATAAATAAAGTAAACACTTTTAATTATCACTATAAATAATAATTTAAATTTTATTTTTTTAATTTTTTAATATTTTTAAAAAAAAATAAATATTTTTTATATTCTTAATTAATATTTTTAG
>CATIWM010102377.1:0-18248 GCA_949671775.1 Mallotus repandus | reverse complement strand
TTTATTATTTTTGTTGCCTTGTTTTTGGCAAATTTGTTATTTTTATCATAAAGTTGACATTTTATGATAAAAATGACATTTTTATCTTTTTATTACTTTAATTGCATTTTTATTATTTTATTATTTTATTGTGTCTTTTGGTAAATTTGTTATTTTTATCATAAAGTTCACATTTTTATGGTAAAAATAACATTTTATCATTTTTATATGCATTTTTATTATTTTTATCATTTTTGTTGCCTTTTTGGAAAATTTGTTATTTTTATCATAAAGTTTACATTTTTATGGTAAAAGTGACATTTTTTCCATTTTTATTGTTTTATTCGTATTTTTATTAAATTTATTGTCTTTTTTGGTAAATTTATTATTTTTATCATAAAGTTCCCTTTTTATGGCAAAAATAACATTTTTATCATTTTTATTATTTTATTTGCATTTTATTATTTCTATTATTTTGTTGCCTTCTTTGATAAAATTGTTATTTTTATCATAAAGTTCATATTTTTATAGTAAAAATTACATTTTTGTCACTTTTACTATATTAATTGGGGTAAATTCTCTGGATGGTACCAAAACTTTGCACTCGATTACAAAATAGTACCATTACTTCAATTTGTATCTTTTTGGTACTAAAACATTGATTTTAGTTGCACCGGGAAGTACCAAAAACACAATCAGGCCAAATTTGATAACGTGGCAACTAGAAATGCTCCATCAGCAGCCAAATCGTATACCACATCAGTAAACTGTTGTAACTTCTTTGTTGTTTTGCTTTTCCGACTAGTTGAGAGAATTATGAAATAATCCAATTATGAACAAGCAGCATCATTAACTTAAGCTTTTTTTTCACTTTTTTTTTATTGTTGACGTGTTATCCGATATGGCTGCTGACGGAGCATCTCCGGTTGCCACGTCATCAAATTTGGCCTGATTGTGCGTTTGGGACTTCCTGGTGCAACTAAATTCAATGTTTTGGTACCAGAAAGATACAAATTGAAGTAATGATACCATTTTATAATCGAGTGCAAAGTTTTGGTATCGTTCATAGAATTCACCCATATTAATTGCCTTTTTGTTTATTTTTATTGTTTCTATTTCCCCTTTTTTTATAAATTTATTATTTTTTTCATAATGTCCATACTTCTATGGTAAAGATGAAACTTTTATCATCCTTATTATTTTAGTTGCATTTTATTATTTTTACTATTTTCATGCCCACATTTTTTTATTTTAATTTTCTTACATTCTTCCTTATTATAAAAATCTAATCATAATAAAATGGCACTTTTTAGCACCAAGATACCTAAATTATAGAATCTTGCATCATGCATCCTCATTAGCATCCTTGTGTGTTTATTTCTTTAATTACTTTTTATTATTTCAATTATGAACAAATGATATATAGAATTGCCTTAAATATAATGTGTGCTTACATGTGTATGTGGACTAACCTTTGTTTTGTAGGTTTATTAGAATAGGAATTTTCTTTTATTTTTCATTTTTGATGTAATTAATAAAATAGGGAATTTACAAGGCAATATAATCCTTAATCCTGATTCCTTTTTATTTTCTCTTTTGGATGTATTTATTAGATTACGCTTTCTCCAAGGGTGATGTAATGGGTAATTAAGTAATGCCATTACCCTCGTATATGGCATAATTCATGCATTTGCATTGTGTAGATCTGACTTTCCATAGGGACATCATCGAGCTAGGAGTAGTGTGATGTCGAGGCCCTTAGGCTAAGGCGACCATCTACCTGATGTTATTGATGTGAGAGGATCTGCCTGAATAAGCTTTGTAGATTAGAGTCGCCACCTGACTTTTATCGGGAGAAAGTGATTTAAGAACTCACTTTCTAACCAAACATTCCGGGTTCAGAGGTGGGTAGGAGTTACTTATCCTGTTTCTTATTATACATTGCTTAATTACTCATTCCTTCACCCTAGTTTCAGTTTTATGATGCATTTACCACATTAAATTGTTAGTCAATTTAAATTGGGAATTAAAATGCGGAATAATTAGATTTTGTAAGTATATGTCATAAAATAAATAAATAAACAAACATTTGTCAATTATAATCCATCAAGCAAGTAATAATGCAAAAAAGTAAGCAAATAGCATATAGCACACGAGCATGCAAGAAATAATTAAACAAAAATAAGCACAAAAATAAGCATAACAAAAAGCAAAAATAGAGAAAGGGATTAAGGATTACAACCTTTGAAAGAAAACCTATTCTAATAAATACATCCAAAATAGAAAAATAAAAGGGGAATCGAGATTAAGGATTACATTGCCTTGAAAATTGCCTATTTTATTAATTACATCAAAATGGAAAATAAAACTAAGAAACCTTCTAATAAACGTACAAAACAAGGGTTAGTCTTCATGAACATGCAAGCACACATAGCATTTAGGGCAATTTTATATATTTCATTCATCTATAATTAAAATAGGAAAAAGTAATTAAGTAAATAAACAAATAAGGATGCGTGGTGCAAGATTCTAAAACTTAGGTATTTTGGTGCAAAGTTGTCATTTTTATTATATAAAAGGACATAAGGAAATTAAAATGGAAAAATGAAGATAATGAAATAATAAAAATGACAAAATCAATAAAAATGGCATCTTGTTATGCCAATGAGACCGACTCGACACTCTTTGGATCATAGGCTCTTTTTCCTTATTACGGAAAAAAAGAGGGTAGTGAGGGGAGCACTAAAAGAGTTCAGGGATGGTATAAATGCACTTATAACCCTTTACTCAAGCAAGAGAAATAGGGAGTCACCACATAGTATCACCTGAGAAATTGTCTGTTTTAGGGACTTAGGAAAAATTTGATCCTTTGCTTGGAACTGCATTCGCCCATTGGACAAAGTATTGGGTTCGGATGTCGATCTTAGTAGGATTAGACTCTTTTGTTCGAGGCATCTCCGTATCGCCCAAATGCTGAGCATTGCCGACCTTACTTTATTGTACAGTGCTACAAAGAACTATGTATTATTATACATCAACTTCTACATGCAAATGCAAGCAGAATATATACACACAAGCACATAGCAATATGAAATAATGATGCCTGGACATGGCAAAATAATAATAGAATTATGCTTGAACATGGTGAATGCACATAACATGGCATACATACATGTCATGGCATACATGGTATAGACATATGTTATAATAACTTACTAACATGGCATAGAATAATAAACATGCGATAATAATAATAAAACATGTGAACATGACAAATATAAATAAAAAAAGAAGTAATTAACCCATAGTATGGTAATTATGGCAAAATCATATTATGAACAAACATATGCATGCTAATCAAGAAGTGTATGCAAAATAAATAAAAGCAATAAAAGAAATAAATAAAAAGAGAAGGGAGATGAGAATGGCTAACACATTTCGCGAATATCCACTCTATGATTGCTCTATATTCTGAGTTTCGGGGCAATAAAATATTTTATTTGAAAAATGAAAATAAATAAGTTTAGAAACCAAAATAAAGTTAATAAAATGCTTTAAAAATGAATTTAACATATTCTCAGTCTAAGGAGTTATAGACTAAGGAAAATGCATGGCCATGCTAAAATGAATTGATAAGGAGTTATTATTCTCAGTCTACTTGGAATTAAGAAATAGTATGATTGAATTGTATAAGGATGATAGAAACTATGCCTTATATTCAATCAAGATATTGTGTGACAAAGGGACTACAATATTCACTGTAAATTAAGTTATGTCGGATTATCGGCCTTCACATAAATTTGGTAGTCATAATGTCTTGCTAGAGACTACTTATGACTTATGGGCCTAAATTGTGATTTTAGGCCCACTGCTAATGTTATGTGAACCTACAGGGTCACACACTTAGAACCGGCGTAAAATGAATATGGGCTTACCAAGCCCAATAAAATTCTGTGAAAATAAATAAATAAATTTGTGTGTGTGTGTGTGTATATATATATATATTAAGATAATAGTTATCTTAAATAAATAGTAAACTATTTCTAATTTGGTATTTGAATAAAATTAGAATTGGAATAAGCAGAATATACCAAAAACGTTTTGGTAAGTGAGAAATTACCAAATTTTGTTTTGGTAAGTGAAACCCTAATTGAGAGGTCTATAAATATAACATATTCTCTAAGGTTTCATATACTTTTTATTATGCCACCTAAATTTTGTTTTCTCTCCTTTGAGAAAATGTAACATAGAGTTTTTCAGTTGTGAGACAATAAAGAAAAAGGTGCTAGTACACATTCGTTTTGATCAAAGGTTGTTCGTGTGGATACTTATAGAGGACGTATTCATTTGGAGATGTCTCAATCAGATAAAAGAGAACTAAAAGCTCGAGGTAGGTGTCACTAAAGTGAACCCCCTCTCTCCCTTCCAGTAATCTTGCCTCTTCTTGCATTTATGGTAAGTTTTTTGGAAACACTAAATCAATTTAATCGAATTACATGGATTCTGGTTTGGGTTTATGATTAAATTTTAAAATTTTTGCTGCATTTTTGAATCGGGAAACCCAACATTTGGAACCCTACATCTGATTGTCATAAGAGGGGAAAGCGAAAGGGAACCATGGGAACTTACCCTCTATTAAAATCATGAATAAATAGTACTGAAGTAACTAGAATAAAGAAGACTAATAAACTTCTTTTAGATGTAATATCTAAATTAGAATAGTGAACTCTTGCTTGTAATGTTGAATGTTTATCATATATCTTGATAGAATGCTAAGTCCTTTTATTTGTCATTATCCTATAATCTATTGATCATCATTACACACTTTGGTATTTTACTAAAATTGCAAGTGTTCTAGCTCTTTCCATAGCCTCATTAAAAAAAAAGAAGAAATAAAAAGTTTGGCTAGGTGGGGAACTGCTTAGGCAAAAAAGGAAAATAAGATAAGAGATAATAATAATATGACATATGTGCTTGAATGAATACTTGTTGTGAGCCATTCTTCGATCCATCACTAGATTATAAGGACTATAAATAGATAAGCAGTCAAACTTGCATTCTGCCTAGCAAGCTTCTGGTACAAGTCAATTCTCATGAAAAGGAAATAAGGGTGTCAACTACACACCAGTTAAGGCCTAGAAGACTTAAAGTCTTGCACATGGGTTTAAGATGCTCAATACGTCAACATGCCATATGTACTTCAAGGATATTGAAACTCACAGGTGCAAATAAGGATCTACCAACCATTGCCAATGGTCATTTAAGAAAAACCTGAAACACCCTTTTTCCTACCAAGACACATGCCTACCAAAAGCAGCAAAAACTCGAAGCCTACATTTAAAAAAAATCCTTCCTTCTTTTCAATAAAGCCTAAACTAATTGTCAACCCACTCCCATTCAATGTGACCTACCTTTCTCAAAGAAAAATTCAAACTGAGTTCCCCAGTGCTACTCTTTTTTATTAAGACCTAAAATCATCATTGCCTCCATAAGACTAAACCAAGTTCTAATAAGAACCAAATGAATATGCTCTAACCCTTACCAATATTCCCAAATAACCACCCATATGATAAACAAACTGCCAAACACTTAACCTATGACTCAAAAAGCCAAATGGCCATTAGCTTAGTGCAACATCATCAAGATTACTGGTTTTGCCTATAAATTGGTTGGTCCTCTTGCTATTAATATTGATCCTAGTATCTTTAGTCAAGTCAAGAATTACTAATTGACTGACTCTTTGTAAAGGGCCTTGACCTAACCTTTAAAAAAACACTTCTCTTACCTTAGCCCTAAAAAGCTAAAAGACCATTTAAAGCTCAACACTCACCTTCATCATATAAAGTACTCATTTATATTACATGTAAACATGCAACTCACATTCATACCTTAAGAGTGCAAGTAAATGTTACTCTTTTCTACATAGCAATACCATAATCATTCCATATATACATGCATTATGCATTTACCTCCAATAATAAAATGAGGTCCTAGCATTATCTTGTATCAAAATTATTGAATACATTCATACATAAGCTCAAGAAAATAAGAAATTATATTGTTTTAATTCATTTTCATGCATATACATGTCCTAAGATGAGAAATAAGTTACCATTCACTATGTGGCATAATCATCATACATACATTCACATAGCACAATCATCATCTGGATATAAGCACACATTCATCATTCAAAGATACAACAGGCTGCACAGATACAACAACAGTCATGTAACACAAAATAAGTGATACAAATAAATATGACACAAAGGATAGATGCCTAAACACAACATCTAGAGTCTGCAATCTTATCTAGAGCCTCTATGACCAAAAAGCCTACATATAGCTCCAAAAATAAATCATCGACCATAGCAGCTATCTATGGGCAACCATTGTATCCCCATATTGTTCTTCTTCATTAGAAGCTCTAGCAACTTCCTCATCATGCCTGGCATGGTCCTGCTCTAGTTTCTTTATATGAGTACTCATACCAACCTCCCTCGATTGCCATTCCCTACGAGCTAAAGCATGAGACTCCTATACAAATAAAACAAAAGTAATATCATGCATACATGTAGAGTTATTACTTTACTATAGGAAAGTAATCCATGAAAAGCAAGTTAATACTAGTTGTGAGCCATAATGATCAATGAAATAACGCTGGGTGCTAGCCAGGCAAACAAATAATGAGTCTGACTTGGAGCAGTGTACTTGAGAAGGGGAAAAAGCAAGTAAGCCTCAAAATCAAAAGAAGAGTTAATCAAGCATAGAGTAAAGAAAACTCAAATGAGTCACCTCTTAAGGATCATAAGTCGGCAAAAGACAATCAGGTGCCGAAAGCGGATAAGACGTAGAACCACTAGTGATGGTCAACCCCAGCAACATCGCAACAATGGGATCAATGATAGTCCTACTCAACACACTCCTAATAGCATGGGAAGCACCTGCGCCTCCCTCAACATCAGGCTCCTCATCAATCACATAAGATATGGAACCAATCCTTATGCGATGAAGGCACTGAACTAGTCCTCTTACGATGAGGGCAACAATCTTGTAATACTAAAAAATAGATAAGAATATCAAAATCCTTTTCATTTTATTTTTTACTAATAAACTTGTTCCATGAGTGCCACAATGACATATCAAAACATGAGAAGCTCCCTAAGAAGTAGAAGGCCTAGAAGAATCGACCACAGCGAACTAAGAAGCGGTACCACTAGTAGTTCGAGATTGTAACCATCCTCGCCTGAAAATAGGAGAAGACTTGCCTATGATAGCGGCATCAATTAATTAAGGAACCAAAAGGTCTGCATAAGGAACACCCTGGGGCTCCAAATAGGCATCTATGGGCTTTCCAACCCCTACGAAGATTAGCTCATCACCAGTTAGCTCATGTCCCTAATACATGGAGCTCGGTGGGGACATCAAAACTTTGCTTCTCCCTGGACCTCTCTACCATTCAAAAACTCACTCTCCCAAATACTCGAAGTGATCCATAACTAGTCAGTAGTACTGTTAGATGAGTCAGCATGATAGCTCCCTGCATCTCATAAGACCACTGATCCTCTGGCAGGGCCTACGACCAAAAATGAATTTATAAGTAGAAATAAGTGTTTAAAACCATAGAGCAAAACAAAATCTGAAAAGATCATAGGAAGAACATACCTAATCAAAAGATAGGTTCTCTAAGAGCCTCCTGGCCATAACGAGAATGAAATCAAGCCCCAGGACTGGTCTAACCAAGCCTTATAATGGGGAAAGCTAGCCTCAACCCAATTTCTTATAAGAGGATGAGGCAGCAACAAAATACAATAGGAAAGAACGCAAGAGATGCTAAGAATTCAAGTCACATCAACAACCATCTGGCAGTCGTATAATCTCGAGGCTCCCCAACTAGCAGCATTAAGTCCTTAATACATATATGAGAGAGCAGCTATGCCCTAAGCATTCTCGGGAAGCCTATCTAAATCTCTAAGAAGAGATCATTACCAAAGATAACTAGTGTGTGAAAGGTTCAGAAACACAATCACACCTAGCAAGTAGAATAGAAAGCAGCAAGTAAGTTGATCTGTTATCATTTTCTTCCCAACTTAGTCAGCATACACATCCTTAATAAACCCATAATAACGAGCAAAGAAAAAAATCAATCAAGATCTTTGCACACTCCAATGCTCCAACAGTGGAGTATGAGTATCCTAAAGGACCATTTAACAATATCCATGCTAAGTAATATGAGAAAGGTAGGGGATACTCAAGAAAGGAAATCCCTGTAGAAAAATAAATAATGTATGGTCAACTATCACCTCTCTTCTGAAAAGCCTCTCGGTAATCAAAAAGTATTCTATTCATATGCATTCTTTATAAGTTTTATTTTGCTACATTCTTTAGAAATTCACTTATGAAGCTTGCTTTCCACTTGGTAACATAATTGGTGTTGACTACGAGTTGTGAATCATATTTTTGAATTGATAAGATTTTTATTAAATCAAGATTGTCATAAGTTAAGACAACTCAAACCCTCTAACACATACATCTCTTGACATCGATGAAATATTTGTAAGAATTCAACAACAGAAGCACTAAACTAACCATGAATAATTCAATGCATAAATTTATAAATTCTTTTAATACACTTCAGAAATCAACTTGAATGCATACTACTCAAATGTTCACTTGTGTTCTCAGGACTTTGAGCTGCAATCAGCCAATAAGAACTAAAAAGTTAGAATCAATCAAGATTGAGAAGCACCTATAATAAAACCAAAAAAGACTTCAAGTTGCAATAAGCCAATATGAATTCAAAAGTCAACATCAACCAAGATCGAGAAGCACCTCCAACAAAATTAAAAAGGTAAAACAGACCACATCGTCATTACATATCACTTCATCAACATGTCAATAGACATTACCTCATAAGCATCTAAACATTTCAAAAGATCAAATCATTCAGATTGCAAAAAGCATCTCATAAAATTACCACTTGTCAATAGATGACATCATCACTCACATCACAGTAGACGACACTCATTATCTGTTTGCCTGAGACTATATAGGTTCTTATGGCATCATCTAGTGGTATTACCTGTTTGCTTAACACCATAAAGGTTCTTGTGGCATTATCTATTTCCCTAACACTATAGAGGTTTCTTGTGGCATTATCCATTTACCTGACACCATAGAGGTTCTTATGAAATTACTTGTTTGCCTGACACCGTAAAGGTTCTTATGGCATTATTTGTTTGCCTGACGCCGTAAGAGGCTTTAATGGCACTGTTTCCTTAACACAACTACATAATGTTAAGTGTAACACTTAGAAGGGGTAGTCGTTGCATCTGCATTTCATATGTGTGCTTGTATATCATATGCCTAATTACATATCACTATCATATGCCTGTCTCATTTGCTTGAATCATTCGTATGAACAATGCATTTTTGCGTGTATCCTAAATTTGCATCATTTTACGTGTATCCTGAATTGCATCATTTTACATGAATCCAAAATTGCATCATTACTACACTTGTATGAGAAAAACTGCATTTCATCTTATATGAATCCAAAATTACATCATATATTTTTGCATCATTTGCATTACCCTTGAAAGGATTGAACAATCACTAACAATGACGAGCCCGACATCAGAAAGACTGCATGACATATCGTCAGCTAAGCACCTCTTTTCTCAATAATTATTTTATGCATCCTTGCATTACTTCACGTGTATTAACATCAACACTAGGAGGCTATGCAACATAGCCAAAGCATGGGCAATTGTCATACCTTAAAAGTTGACTATCCCCAAAAAAGTCCGATAATGAAAATAATGACAAGAGTCTATTCGATTTGTATAGCCTTTGGAGCATATAAGAGCCTGAAAAAAGTTAAAACTCCAAATCACTGAGATAAGTCTCAATTTTATGAAATACAAACTCTTGGAAGGTAAGCTATGTGTTTCAAACAAACGTACAACTTGTCTATTTGATACTTCTATTATAAGACTGAGGCTTGATTCCATGAAAATAGAAGCTATTTTTACAAAACGAACATCATGAACCCATCTGAAAGGTTTAAAAACCTTAAAAATTACAATGGCTTTATCGAATTTACCCACGGGAGTGCCAAAAATGCATCAGAAGGCACCAGTGCACCCCAAGAGGGGCGTGGCACACACCTTGGGCATGTGGCTCATGCCCTCGGGGAGTAGCACGTGCCCTAGGTGCATGGCACATGTCCTAGGCACATGGCATGAAACCCAGACACATGCTCGACATGTGAAACAACCTATTTTTGCCTATAAATATTACCTTACACCCTATTTTTAGGGGGGATAAAAATACACTAAAACTCTACCAAAATTTAAGATTCTAGAGACCCATTCCACACATATTTAGCCTGTTTTACTCATTCCCTTAGGATTTTTGGACCGATCCTAATCAAACATAGCCTTATCTTTGTCAAAGCACACTTTAAAGGTATATAAATTTGCATTTTACAAGTCATTTTAAACCTCTCGATGAGGACAACTTCATCTTTATGCGAAGTTAAAGCTTCTTAATACACAAACACAAGCTCAATCTAATTTGAGGACCAAAAAATGTGTTTTGCATGTTTATTTTAACTTAATTATTGCCAGAAATTGAGAAATTATTATGATTGTGTGGTGAGACTGGCAATTTGCATATTGATTGAATAATCATTGCTTCATTTTACTCATAATAAACTGTCATTTTGCATCCTCTAGCTCAAGAAAGTTAAAATCATAAAAGCATTACTTTTACATTAGATATGCTATTTTTATTATAAAAATCATATTTTATCATAATTTTGCATTTTATTAATAAAAATATCACCTTTTTGCATTAAATTTGCATCTCTATCTTTAAAAAATACAAACTTTATCATTCCTATACAATTTATGCATTTTTCGCATCTTTTGCATACTGTTATGATAAAAATCACATTTTTATGTCAAAATCCTCATTTTCGTATCATTTATGCAGTTTATGTTAAAATTCACCATTTTTAACATAAAATTTGCAAGTTCCATCCAGGAAATATTGAAATATCATTTTCATATGAAAATCATAAAATTTGCATCGTAATTGCATTTTCTGTCATGAAAGCTGTCATTTTGCGTATCCGAAATGCACTCTTCATGCTAAAAATTATCTTTTTTCATGTCATCATATCAAAACTACATCCTTGCATTAGAACTGCATATTTTATACTCACTAAACATGAAAATAAGTTTTTTCCTTCACTTTGCATTAAAATGCATTTAATAATGTAAAAATTCACATCCTTAAGCTAGAGCCTCCATTTTTGTAATCCAGTGATGCAATTATGCATCTCCGCTTACTTTCTTATCATTTAGAAATGTTTTACCAATCCCTTTTCATTTTAATAATCTTGCAAGTGCACCCACTGTATACATCTATCTGCTTATTCATAATTTATTGATCGAGCTTCTCTTGCCTATTGGTTGTCTTAGTGGATGAATGGGTGGAATTGCACATAGTTATGCTAACTTATATTTTGCAGGTGTATTCTAGATTAGGACTAGATTTACATTTTTACAATTTGTTCCTCTTTTAAATGTATTTGCTAGAAAAGCCTTGTAACAACAGTAATTACTTTCCGTTATTACTTACCGTGTTGTGTGAATGTGCATATACAAATTGTCATTCTGAAACTAGGATGCTGCAGTAGCCATATATTGAATATTGTAGAATGAGAAATAGCCAAAAAGTAGGTGCTATCTTCCAAAGCTAGAATCTCTGCTAGGAATGATACTTGTTGAGTAATCCAATGTTGTCCCTTACATCTTTTCCAGACTTTCTAAAAATTAGGTGGCGACACCATGAACATAAAATGTCTCGTATCCTCTTGGGGCAATTTATTTATCCCTGTACCATAAACAGAATGGATGTCCCTTCGGTAAAGTTGCTAATTCCCCTCATTTTTTCTTCAAAAGGAAAAATTTTTAAGTCGCTCACATGGATGTCTATATATACATCTTTTTGTCTAGGGTTTTTTTATTCTCATTCTCCACCTTCTTCTACTTCTTTTGAAAAAATAAAAACATTCATATAGAGAAAAGAAATAAGAAGAGTCATAGAGAAAAAGGTGCTAGCACCCCAACACCACTTTTGAACATCATGTTTATGTGGATACCAGTAGAGGGTATGGCTTTATTGGCAACATCTTAATCTAGCAAGAAAATGCAAAAACATCAAGGTAAGGTGTCATCGGTATGAACCCCTTCTTATCCTTTCAACCTTTTTAGCTTAAGATCATCTTAGTGAGTTTTAGAATCCCTCTTAATTGACTTATTCGAGTTACTTGGATCTTGTGAGGATTTCGTGATTAATTTTTTTATTTTTGTTGCATATATATATATATATATAGGAAAGTACGGAAAATCACCATGTGGTTTAACGGTTTTAGACTTTTAAGTACACGTATTAGCCATTATACACTTTTTAGTGTATGCGTCTAACACCGTTAGCTTAATCTTATATGGCACTGACATGGACATTATGGCACTGACGTGGACATGATGTGGACATTATATGGTGCTAACACTTAGGCGCTGCGTAGGACGAAGTTAACAGTGTTAGACACATATACTAAAAAGTGTGTAACAACTAAAATACATGCTTAAAAGTGTCACAAAAAAAAACCACATACTTAAAAGTCTAAAACCGTGAAACCATATATATGTGTGTGTGATACATTTGATGCAAAAAATGCATTTTTAGAATTTAAATTGAACGATTTCATTAATAAATATTAAAAACAGTTATATACATTAATTTGATTAATGTCTATGGCAGTTTAATATGATTAAAGAATAATTTTATTGAAAAGGACATTGTTTTTGTTAATATAAAAATCAGGTATCATGGGAACACGACTGTGTGACTGAGAGCACACAATTGTGCCTGCTTTGATGATTGCAGGGTGGGCTATGCGCACCCTGGCACATAGTCATGCCTGCAAGCACTTTCTATAAAATTCAAAGGCATATAACTATATGCATCTTAGCACATAGTCGTGCGTGAAAGCATTTCTGCAGAGTACAAATGCACACAACTGTGTCTATTTTAATATATAGTTGTGTCTCTCAAGGCCAATGGTGTTTTTGTTCAAATGTTGAAGAAAATTAACATGTTATGAACGTATTAATAAAAATGTACTACGATTACAATGGTTTACAAGTGGGACCACCACCTGGGGCACTGCCCCTTGATCCCACTAGGGGTGCTGCCTGTAGGACCTTACAAAGGGCGCTACCCTTTGACCCCAAATGTATTCACCATATAATTTATTTTCATCATATTAACAATTAATTTTAATGAAATTTAAATTATTTTGTTTTTATGTGTTTACTGTAAAAGCATGGTGCATGGCATGGCCCTTAAGACTAATGTGGTTGGAATTATGTTATTCAAATTTTTTAAGTTGTAAATTTATGAAATATGGCATGTGTGTCATTTGTATTTGTTGTAGTTTTTATTTTCTTAGCAATGATAAAGTAGTATATATTATAATATATAATGTAATGTAAATCAAGACCTAACATAGAGATCCAAAATTGAGGCTCGGGATGGAGATCCGAAGTGGACGCTAAAAGTGGAGATCCAGGGTAAAGGCTCAAGATGAAGGATGTCTTATTACCTATGATTGACCTTTGATCTTCATATTGGCTTATGAAGATCAATCTTGATTTAGGCCATGCTATGTCATGTTTATTTTATTATTATTTTGTTATGTATATAATGTTATATACGTGATGCTATGTATGTGATGCAACATAATAACCATATAAGATAAAATTAAATAGAACCCTTATTTAATATTAAGTCACTAAAATACCTCCCATAGTAAGAAACTTGTAAAGACTCAATTACTTTATATAAGTTTTGCCAAAGTAGGGTGTATTAAGTCATCTGATTAAGGCAAGTTAGATACGGGTGATATCCAAACATTTGAAGTGGTTTGGCTTAACTAGGTCATCACCTAAGGCATTAAGATGAGATTTTTAGCCAGGACATGTGATGTTAAATCCCATATCTTTCTAAGAGTTGCATGAGATGTAATTGGTGAAGAGTTAACTACCTTAATACCTAAACTTTAGGTTATAAGCTAAAGCTTACTTAAAGTAGGGTAAAATATGGATTTTGGCCCACTAAAATTAAATTCAAATTAACTCAGAGGGTTATTAATTTAAGAAATATTTTTTATGGATTTATAATTATGCCTTATTGAAATAATTTAATAAAATACTGAGTACACTGCATATATATTTGTTATAGATAATGGCATCAAACACTACATCTAATTTGTCACTATGATCAATCCTAGAGAAGGACAAGGTTAATGGAACTAATTTCCTTGACTGGTACAAAAACTCAAGAATTTTTCTTAAGCATGAGAGAAAGGAATATGTCCTTAATCAACCTATCCCAAATTAACCAGCTACTAATGCTCCTAGAGCTAAAAAAGATGCTTATGGTAAGTATCTCAATGATTATGTTGATGTCACTTACCTTGTGCTTGGAAGCATGGAATTAGTGCTTCAAAAGCATCTGATGGAGATGCATGCTTATACCATGATAGGGCATCTCAAGGAAATGTTCCAAGAGAAAGTTAGAATTGAAAGGTTTATCACTATAAAGGCATTACTTTTACAAGATGATTGCTGGTAGCACAGTGAGTTCTCATGTTCTTAAGATGAAGAGTCATCTTGAACATCTAGATAGGCTTGGTCTTAAGATTAAGTAAGAATTAGCCATTGATATTATTCTCCAGTCTTTGCCATAAACTGATAATGGGTTTGTTATGAACAATAACATGCATAACATGGACAAAACTATTTTTGAATTGCATGGGATGCTTAAGACTACTGAAAGGAACATTAAGACTACCAACGATATTCTGATGGTCAATAAAGCGAAAGGTATGAAAAGGATAGGAAAGGGTAAAGGCAAGATTAAGGCTTCCAAAGGCTTTCAGAAGACTAAGCCCGCACCCCAAGTAAAACCACCTAAAGAGGAAACAAGCTTTTTTCTGCAATAAGTTAGGTCGTTGGAAAAGAAATTGTAAGTTATATTTAGATAATCAGAAGAACAATAAGGGTGGTGTGACTACCATTTTAGGTATTCATGTTATAAAACTCAATTTATCTACTTCTAATTCTTGGATATTAGATACCAAATCTTGATATCACATTTGTACAAATATGTAGGGCCTAATAAGGAGTAAAAGCTTAGCTAGAGTTGAAGTGGACCTTTGAGTTGGAAATGGAGTAAGAGTTGTTGCCTTAATTGTAGGAACATATGAACTAACTTTGCTTAGTGGACTTATAAAACCTAATTGAAGATGTGTACATGACACAACCAGAAGGTTTTGTCAATCATAAGATTTTTTGAAAGGTTTGCAAGCTTCAAAGATCCATTTATAGATTGAAGTAAGCCTCTCAGAGTTATAATCTTCATTTTGATAAAGCAGACAAAGTTTTTGGATTCATTAAAAATGAAGATGAACCTTATGTTTAGAAGAAGGTTAGTGGGAGTGTAATATTTTTTCTAGTGCTATATGTTGATGACATATTGATCATTGGAAATGATATTCTTACTCTAAAAAATGTTAAATATTGGTTAGAGAATTCTTTCTCAATGAAAGAATTAGGTAAAGCTGCCTATTTTAGTTATCAAGATCTATAGGGATTAATCTAAGAGAATTATTGGCTTAAGTCAAAGCACTTACATTGACAAGGTATTAAATAGGTTCATCATACAAAACTCCAAGAGAGGGTTTTTGCTAATGTCCCATCGCATTTGTCTTAGCAAGACTCAGTATCCAATGACACAGGATAAGAGAGACTATATATGTAAGATTCCATATGCTTTTGCTATTGGATCCAACTTATATGCCATCTTATGCACTCAACTAGATGTCTCATATACCTTAAGCATAACAAGCAAATACTAGTCAAACCTAGGTGAAAGTCATTCGATAGTGGTTAAGAATATCCTAAAGTACTTGAGAAGGACAAAGGATGAATTTTCACTGTATGGTGGGAAGGAAGATGAACTAGTTGTAAATGGTTACAATGATGCCAGCTATTAAGGCTGTATTCTAAAACCCTGATAGTTTATGATAAAAAGTTAAAATGTCTCATTAGACAATCAATTTGATGAAGAGAATTTAAATTCAAGCCATTTCAAAATCCACCGAACCACTAAAACCATACCCAATCACCAAATAAACCATTTTAAGACCTAACCAAGCCCTGATCAAACCATAACCCTACCCATTTGGTATTGAGAAAGAGGTTTAAGAAGAATAATTAGAGAAAAGTTCACATGAATCGTGTCTTCTAAACCAATAAGTACAACCTTATGTAACGGTTGTTTACAGTCTATTTTCTGTAGTTTCAGACTGGTTTTGATTTCAAAAGATTCAGTTAAACCTCTGAAAGCCCTGAGAACAAAAGTCAAACTTTGGTCAATGGGACTTTTTAGTGGTCAGATAGAGCTCCCAAAGTTGAATTTCAGTCTAAAACCATCTAAAACCATCTTCTAAAATTCCAATGTGTTAGTGGGTCCCATTTGGTAAAAAGTCAAAATTTTGACCTCCGGTGGTCAAACCGAGTCCCACAACTGTCTACCTCTCCTTGTCCTTATCCTAAAGGGACACTTGTCAAAAAAGGTGCTTTCTAAGTAAGGAAAATTCCAAATTTGGAATATACTAGGACAACTGTCAACTCTTTAAAGGAATTTATACACTAAATGCCACTAACCTCAAATGCCTATAAATAGAAGCTTTAAGGAAAGATTTAGAGAGATTTTGGGAGGTTGAGAGAAACACTTCCATGTAGAGAAAATTCCAGCATAAAAACCCAAAAAGATTATAAAATAATTCTCTCCAAAAGCCTTAGAAATTAGGGAAAATTGAGAAATCAAAGGGAAATAATGCCACATTTCCTCTAGACCTAATTTATCTCTATTTTCTTTCTCAAATCCCTCTCAAAAATACCAAAACTAGTCACCTAAATCCAAGACCAATCTCCAACAAATTGATTCCACACAAATCAAAACCAATTCCAAGCCTAAACTCACTAAATGCACCCTTCCCCTATTGAGTTTCAATCTCAATTCTCTTCAATAAATTGGTCTTTTTTGGTGAGTTCCTACCCAAATTCTGAGGTTAAACACTTTCTAAAACATCACACTCATTTATTCTCATCTTATTTCTAGGGTTTGGGGAATTAAAATCAAGTTTTGAAAGCAAAGGAGTGCAAAATCATGTTATTTAGACATGAACAACTAGTTTTGGCCTATGAACAACCAATCGGTGTTCATTTGCCAAAACCAATTGTTGAGCCTCTCAGAACGGTTGTTGGAAACCTAAAACTAGCTATTCAGGCCCCAAAATTGGCTAGATAGAAGGCAAAACCAGTTGTTCATTCTTCTTCGTCTAAATGACTCTGATGATGGTTTTTAGGGTTCCATAGGGTATATACTTGTTTGAGCATGATTCTAACCCTTCCCTAAGATCCTAGGATGATGGATTTAAGTATTTTTACTTATTTTTCTATTATTAAATGATTTTGAACGATTTTCCTTTTATTTATCAAAACCCCTTTCAAAGTGCTTTTAAAGTGTGATCCTTGTTCTTACTTTGGTTTGATGATTATGATTATGATTGTGGGTATTTATGTGACTTCAAATTGAAAATTTTGTTGATTTTATTTATTTTTTATTGTTAATTTTGATTTGAATTTATGTTTTTTCCTTTATTTAGTGTGTGTAATTGTCATACAGTACTTGATTGTGCTTAGTTATGCTTTAGTGTATGTAGACGGTGGGGTTTAGCGCGCGCCCAAGTTTATTGCAAACATGACACTGTTTGAGCTCAGGGCTCTAAGGAACACACTAACCACTATCACAAAGACATGGCGTGGAGATGAGGAGTCGCCACCCAGCGTAATAACTGGGACAAATCGAAAGTGGTGGTAACTCGATTCTCTAATACAAGCTAGCACCACAACCAAGAGTTCTTGATACGGAATACCAACTTCTTTTAGTCTTGTGTTCATTTGGATTTATTTTATTAATTACTATCTTATTCCCTAATTACATGCAATTTCATTAAACCCTAATCTGAACATCCATCTAACCCTAAGGCAACCAATCAATGAAAAAGCACATAACAAATGCATTCAAAGTATAATGTCCCTAAATCTAAACTATATTTAATTTTA
>CATIWM010102355.1:0-12739 GCA_949671775.1 Mallotus repandus | reverse complement strand
AATTCACCAATAATTCTATACACTAAATATCAAAATGAAAATTTTCAGATCATTAGCTCTATGTGTCTAGAATAATTTAAAATTAATTTTGCTTCCATTGAAGGTGTATAGAGGAAGAACCCTCAAAATTAATCCACCATAGTCAAACTATCGTTGGAAAATAAACAATAAAATTTTCAGCTCCAAATGACCATTAAAACGGCAGAACTGAGTTTTCTCTATTTCTGTAAGTTTCGTAGTAGACATCTCAAAATTTTTATATCATCAAATAAAACTAAATTTTAAGCTTCCTAACTCAAGTTATGATAAAAACAATCAGACTGAAAAATTGGATCTTAAGAACCCGAATTTTGTATTTGATAAACCCTAACTTATTTCAACAAAAATATTAAAATTACTTACCAAATAAACATCTATGGCCTTTGAAGATGAAGATCAGACTCTGAAAATGATTCTAGACCTTCACTTTTACTTGGTAATTCAGCTCTCTTTTTTTTTTTTTTTTTGTAGGTGATAATAATGAAGAAGAAGAAAGAAGGAGGAGGAGAAGGAAGATAATCCTTCTCTCCTTTTAACACACGTCCAAACTCTTCTTTCTTTTTTTTTTTTTTAATAATAATAATAATAATAATAATAATATTAATGATAGTCATGAAAATAACAAAACCACTTTAAGCCCTTTTATTTTTGTCATCAACCAAATTAAGCCCTTAACTTTCTAATTCTTGTTATGGACTTAATATCACATGTATTACATTTATTTTTCATGATTATATGATATGCATGTTATGCAAATAAATGAAAATGTATTATGTGGGTGTTACACCCCACCCAATGAACTGATGTGTGTAGTCAACTCATCAATGGTACTGAACCCACAAGTTCTGTAAGCTATCCAAAATTTCAATCAAATCCTAAATTGTTTCTTTCCTAATTAACATGAAACAAAATTATTGCACAATATATTTATTTCAAACATCGCAAATCATCATCAACATACATTGAAAAATCTTCCAAAAAAATATAGAATCTCTATTTTAGAAATTTCATTGCTCAATATCCAAGAACTGCAAAGAGGATTTCATATTTAAAAAAAATAATAAGAACAATAAAAGTGAAAAGAAAGAATCACTCAAGGATTTCATATCTAAAAAAATAAAAAGAATAATAAAAGTGAAATAGAGGAAGTCAAGTTAAGAATCGATAATAGCTGCAGTTCTTGCTTGTGACATCGACTCAACTGCTTGAAGTCTGTTACGTTATCTTCTCTAATGCGGCTACATTGTTCGCGCTATTGTCCAAATTGACCTTCTCGACTCTGACTCCATAATCCCTGTAGTCGATGGTTGTGTTGGCATTTTTTTAAGATTGGATTAACAACAACGTTAGTCCTAAAAGATAGTGTGTTTTTACAATTAAATCCTATAAGAAAAATTTTTTATAATCAAGTCCTAAAACTAATTAAAATGCACAAAGTTAGTCTTACTCCATCAAACCAAATGAAAATTGATGACGTGTCAGTCATCTTACACTTCCTCTCCAAAACTCCTAATGACGTGCCAGTTATCCCTTGCCTGGTTACTCCTCTCTTGTCTCTACTCCCAATCCATCTCCCCCTCCCTTCACTGTCTTACCCATAAATAGAGAATAACGATGCTGAAAGCTTGTCTATGACCAAACCAGTTACCAGATGAGGAACTTGCATTGCTCGGAATTCCCAAAAAATTTAGAGATGGCCGAGTCTTTAAGTCGATCAGGTGGACGGGATTGCTTGATTTTGTCACCATGCCCATTTTTGTCAGGATTCAGAAGAAAAGGGCTCCCATATGCTGCCATTTTGTACAACGCTTTGATGTATATTTTCCAATAATCTCGAGCATGCTATGACAATAGTTTTGAGCATTTTGAAGATGTGAGAAAACTGATTTTCCTTTATGAGCAGATTCTCATCTTTTTTTAAATATCCAATTGCATTTTCCTGGTTCATCCATTGTTTGTATGAAAGACTCTATAGGCTTGAGATAAGGTTGCTTCAAGGGAATTAAATTCTTGAATAAAGGGTCTTCTTGTTGATGTACAGACTCTTCATTGGCAGATATGCTTTCAATGTCTATATTTTGATGTCGTTTCTTGAACAGCAGTAATAGGATCTCCATCCAACATATTTGGCAACATGTATCTTCTCCGTCGTTACTTGTCCATGTGCGGAATAACATGAAGCTTTCTTTTCTCAATTTTTATGAACAAAGAATTGATTATCATCTAATGTTGTTCTTGTGCCCAACAACATGGTTGCAGATTTCTGAATGGCACTTGTTCATAGCTAATGTCTAATGGAGCAGACCAAGTTCTTAATGTTGAATACTTCAACGACAGAGGTTCTATAGTTCTAGTGTGCATTTGAATTGTGCTTCATCGTTGCTTACTGTAATGAGGTTACCAAGACTGCAGCTGACTATAAATCTTGAGGGTGTCGAGTTCAATTTGACTTGTACTGTGTTGTACTCTATTTTACTGGTTATATAACAGAGCAACTCCTGTACCTCTATTCATTATTGAATCTAATTACTTTCAACATATTCTTGACTATACAATATGTTGTTACAATAAAGAGATAACTATGAAGTATTAAACCAACTATATCACAACATTATCAATTCGTTAGTTTAGGCTTGATAAGTCCATGCTCACTTTTCAATCTTTATCACCGTTAAGTAATTTTTATATAATGAATCATGAGTTTACTTTTGCATTGCTTCTCTATGGGACACTTGCCAAAACTAGGATGAGAATGTTATTTTGATAATGCCTCTTTGCCATTGATTATAACATGGGGTTCAGTGGGAACCCCAGTAATAGTGAACCAAATTTTTTTTTCGTCATATTACAACATAGCATTTTTGTAGGTCAATGACTAAGCTTCCCTTTATGTTTTCTTGCCTCAGGCAATGAAATGAAAGACTATTTTTCATGAAGAATGAGGCTCTTAAGACATAAAATTCTTTTTTTTAGAGACCTGTTTGTACTACACACAAAAGAATGAAGTTTCCTTTCCCCTAGCCATTTCAATGGAGAAGTTATGGCTTATTTTTGATTTGTAAGAGCTAGTCACAATGTTTTCTTCTATTATTTGTAAGTGTTGTCTTGGGTGTGGGTACTCAACTGTTGACAATATAAGTAAACATGGAACATTAAGCTTTCAACCCCATCTTTATTTCTTTCCCAATATATTATGGTCTAACTTTTTATTAGTTTTAAGTTTGATATTAGTATTAGCTAAATTCATTAGTTGTGCTTTAGTTTTCATCAACATAAAGTTTGTGTTCTGAAGGGATACCTTATGTGCTCACTTGTCTTGTTGCTGACAAATTTAAGAAGAAACATTGAATATCATCATCTTCTGATGGTGTAAGGGACATGTTAACGAGTGTGGCAGGCTCTGCTGCTTCTAGTGATAGGTATTATGATGAGGTTATTGGCATGTGTGGATCATTGTCATTAGAGTTTTCTAGGGAGAGGTCTCATTCCTGCAATGTAGCAGATGAGGAGGTTATTTTGAAGAGAAGAATGTCTGCGCATGATAAGGACTAAAAAGAAAGAAGTAATGGTAGAGGAGCAGAGATAGGGCGACTAACAGATCGAAGAAGAGAAAGGATTGACAAAGAAGCAGGGATATAGTGGCAATGATGTAGCAGTGATATATTAGGTCCATTGACAGGTCATAAGGAGTGTTGGAGAGGAAGTCCAAAATGTTTGACACCTCATCAATTTCCATTAGATTTAACAGAGTAGGACTAACGTGATATATTTTAATTAGTTTTAGGACTTGATTGTAACAAAATTTTCTTATAAGACTTAATTGTAAAAATACACTATCTTTTAGGACTAACGTCGTTGTTAATCCTTTAAGATTTGATTGAAATTTTGGATAACTTATTGGACTTGTGAGTTCAGTATCATTGATGAATTGGCTGCACACGTCAGTTCATTGGGTGGGGTCTAATTGCCTCGTCAGTCCATTCCATTTGACATAACGAAGATGGACAAACGTGAACACTTTAAATGCTTTTAGGACTTAATTAAAAAATGAAATTTTTTTAGGACTTGATTGTAATTTTTGACAACTTATAAAACATAAGGATTCATTATCCCTTTTTTGTTATTTTGGAGCACGTGTGTAAATTACAAGAAAGTGAGGTATTTTTTTATGGGATGTGTTTTTAGGATATTTTTATAAATACCTTTTTATGTTTTCTACAATAATAAATAGTCATATTTTGGGTTGTGGCTTTTCTGTTCGACTTTAAAATCAGTTCAATAGTGATCGATTTAAACTCAAATTTTTGTCAAAATTATGGTTTATGTGAATATTTTACAGTGGAAAATATATATTCATGAATAAATGGAATATATATATATATATATATTTATGAATAATCATTGGATGTGTTGATAAAGGACTATTTTCATTTAAATAATATTTTGGTTCAAATAATTATTTATGCAGTTACGTTAAACTAGTTATTGAAAAATGTTTACTGCTCTTGTGATCCCATCCATGTTGAATCGAATTAGTTAGAATTAAGTGGATTTTGAATACCAATGAATATATATATATAGGGATAACAACATTTGCAGTTCTAAAAGTAATACACCTTTTATAATTAAGTCCTAAGTGTTCAATTTGTAACATTTAAGTTCTCTAAGTTTTTAAAAATTTACCTATCCGTTACATTTAATAGTAGCAGCAGACGTGGCAACAATTTTCGCTTACGTGTCATCCACATAAGCTCCATGTGGACTGACGATCTCTTAGTCATTGCCTGCGTGACAATTATTTTTCTTTTTCTTCTTCAATTCTTTTTCTTAATTTTCTTCTTCCATTTCCTCACAAATCTTCTTCTTCTTCTTCTTCTTTTGAACAATTGCAGACTCTTTAACCCTTTCCTCACAAATCTTCAACCCTTTCCTCATTTTTCTTTTCTTGTCCAAATATTGCCTATACGATTGTTGTAAAATCTACAACCATGACAATCTTTTTCTTCTTCTTCACAATTGTAATCTTCAACCCTTTCCTCATTTTTCTTTTCTTCTCCAAACATGAAAAAATTGTAAAATCTTTAATCCGTATCACATAAAAAACACACTCATCAAAACATAAACCCACCTAGACATTCACATGAATTTCATAAAAAAAAACAACAAAACCCAAATTTCTTTTGCTTTAAATGAGTATAAAAACATAAAAAGGATGACAATTATTGAGCTTGTAAATGTGGGTACAATTACAGATAGCAAATGGGTATAATTTTTTTCTGTTTATAGGGAGATTATGAAAATTACAAAAAAAAGGAAAATGCATAAAAAACAAAAATGATTTGATTTCTCTGTAAATTTGGTGAGTCTTGTATCTTTTTGGACAGTTTTGATCAAGGGCTTTAAATGCCCAACAATTTCTTAGTTATTGATGACTATCCAACAATAAAGATTTGAGATTCTTAGGGTTTTTTGGGTGTTAATAAGTAAGATTTAGAGAGGAGAGAAAAAGGTTTTCTTAAAGATATGAATTTTGATGAAAATCTTTGAAATAAATTAAGACAAAGAATTGAAGAAGAAGGAGAAAGATGAAAGAAGAAGAAGAAGAAAATTAAAAAAAAAGAATTGAAGAAGAAGAAGAATTGCTACGTAGGCAATGACTAAGAGACTTGTCAGTCCACATGGAGCTGACGTGGACAACACGTAAGTGAAAATTGCTGCCACGTCTACTGTTGCTATTAAATTTAACGTATGAGACTAACGGTTAAATTTTTAAAAATGGAAAGAATTTAAATGTTATAAATTGAACATTCAAAATTTAATTGTAAAAAAGTGTATTACTTTTAAAACCGCAAATGTTGTTATCCCATATATATATATATATTACTAGGACTCCTCTTGTTTTTCAATCAAAAGAACAAATATGAAACAATATTCTAGAAATTAAATAGATATAATTCTAATGTCCCTTCCGTTAAAGTTTGGTTAGAAATAAATGATATCATATGTGCATGTGGAATTTATCTCATATCAAGCAAAATAAGACTATAAATTGTTTAAAAATTTTAACCTATCAAATAAAATAAATTTGAATAGAATATGTTAATTTGAAAAGCAATTCACGGAAGGTTAAATAGTTTAGTAATATTACTCTCTTTAAAATATTGTAAGATTGAGAGTTTGATATTTATCTACTCCACCCCCAATTTAAAAAAGGAAAAACAATTCAAAATTTTGATATGGATTCAATTATATATATATATATATATATAAAGGTTGTTGAACTTTGCACCATAATTTGTTGAAATAAAACTTTTATTTTAATCTTTGTTTACTTTTGTTCAAAAAAGTAATATGCTCATAGCTTATAAATATGATACATAAATTCAAATCTAAAACATTTAAATTGTGACTTTCTACTTAATCGTTATAAAGAGAAACAATTAAAAATTGAATTTTATCTACAAATTTAGCTTTATTAATATTAAAGTTATAAAATTTAAATAAGAAAAATTATATTTAAAGTAGGTTAATTTTTTTTAAAATATAAAGTAAGTTCATTTAATAACTAAATAAATCTCTATTTAAAACCCTAAAGGAATCCTCCCTTTTTTTTTTGGAAAAATTATATAAAAAATCTCAATCTTTTAGGGTTCTTTCAAATTAAATCATATTCAGTTTTTTCTGTCATTTAAAACCCCAACCTATCAACCGTTAACAACAGGAACCCTCGATTACAAAACCCATAACAGAGGGCTGATATGGTCATTTTCTCCTGCAAGTGGGGACCACTCCCATGACTGGATTGGTGATTGTGAAGGCAGAAATAAATTTGCCTCCAAAACGCATTTTTTCAATTAAAAAGGAACAAAAATCCTAAATCCCCAAATCACTAAATCCCTAATCCCATTAGCTACAACTCAAAATTTATTCATAATTAATTAATTAGAGAGATTAGAGAGAATGATGTGATGAAAATGATGCCTCAAAGAATCAGTGGAAGTCAATGGAGCTCTGTTTTCCCCTAACGCACTAAACTTACTAAATTGAGCTTGAAGAGAGGTATGTAAAGCTTAATCTTTCTTCTTTTTTGGATTTGAGTGAGAAAAAAACCTACATTTGTCTTAAATTTGATAATGACATGTGCATGTAGTTGAATAAATAAGAGTTTGTTTGGTTTTGTTTTCAATAGTTTCAGAATATATATGCATGCTCAGTGTGGACATAAGTGGATGAGTGGTCCCCTACTTATCGATTTTGGTTTTTACAATGGATAAAATTGTGACATTTTTTTTAGTTTTTAAGTCATTAAAGTAATGTTTCTTTATCTGGAATAGGTTTGACAATATGGAAAATAGATATATGACTATCATACTAAATCACAGTGGGTATTTCATAGGGAATCCATGGACATAATATATTTTAGGGAAAGTCGTTATATTTGATAACAATGGTGTTGATAAGTTGAGTTTATTTGAATATGTTGACTTGTTAAGAAGATCAGGGAAAACAGATTTTGTGCACTTCTATTATTGAGTTCTTGGTTTAAGTATAAAGAAAGGGTTGAAAAAACTAGCAACTGATGAAGATAATAATGTGATGGTTGCTGGTTTAGGTGAGAACGATTATGTAGAACTATATGTGGTGCATAGTTAGTAAGAGGAAGTTGCTGCTGCAGATGTACCTATTTTTTCAAAAATGATAAACTGTGGTAGAGGAGGTGAAGATGTAAACCATAGAAGTTAGGTTGATAATGATGTGGATGATGGGGGGAGAATGATAGTATCCCTAGTGATAAAGAGGCAAATGAGTTTGTCTTTTATGGAGAAAGGGTGTGTAAGGATACTGCTGCAGGTGCTTCAGATTCTATGCCTAATCAGAGTGATGTGCCTAAGCAGCCTACTTCAATAGATGGCTGTGATGCAGCTTCAAGTGAAGCTACTACGCAGAGTACTCTCAATAATGATGCAACTACTCAAAATGAAAAAGGGAAGTCTAGTGAAGCTCCTAATGATACTAATGATAATGTTGCACCTGAAGCTTATGTTGAAGCATTTAATGATGCTGCTACAGTTGGTTTGCATGGTGCTGATGTTAAGAAAGAATTTTTTGAGAAGAAAGCATCAGAAGAAGAACCTGAAGATAATGATGTGGATGATGATGGTGGGACCAAGTTTGCTGAGTACAATGTGAGAAGGGATTATAATAATCCTCAATTTTCTTTTGGAATGCTTTTTAGCATAAAAAATGAGTTAAAAGATGCAATTAGAGAGTATGCTATCAGGGGTGGTTATGACATACATTTCACAAAAAGTGATGAAAGAAAGGTGCAAGCCAATTACAAAGGATGCATATGGAAAATATATGCATCTTTCAATAGAAACGCTGACACTTTGCAAGTTAAAACTTATATCAAGAACCATACATGCAGCAAAATATTTGATAACAAAAATGCAACTACTAAGTGGCTAACAATGAAGTACAAGGACACCCTAAAAATAAAGCCAACATGGAAGTGTAAAGTTTTTAAAGAGACATTAAAGAATAATTGGGTTGTTAGAGTGTCTGATATGAAGTGTTATAGAGCAAGAAAGAAAGCAATGGATGAACTTAGAGGTTCTGACAGTGGACAATATGCAAAGGTATGGGAGTTTTATGGTGAGATAAGGGACAAAAATCCTGGCAGCAGTGCTTTGTTGGTGGTTAACAGACTTTAGTTGAATAAGAAGCCTATTTTTTGAAGAATTTATGTTTGCATTGATATTAGAAGTTTATGAATGGTATTAGACCTATTAAAGGCCTTGATGGTTGCCACCTAATTGGATTAACTCAAGGTCAACTTCTAACAATTATTGTATATGATGGGAATGACATGATGTACCCTATTGTATTTGCAATTGCTGAGTCTAAATGCAAGGACAGTTGGCAGTAGTTCCTTCAAAATTTATTCAATGATATTGGATCTGTTCAAGCTAATAGATGGACATTACGGAGTGATCAACAAAAGAATATTTTTTATTTAACATTTGTCTTATATTTTATTAATAAACTTCCTAATATGTACTAATTTACTACATTTTTTACAGGGACTGGTGCTTGCATCTGCCTCTATGCTTCTCGTTGAAGCCCATCATTTTTGTTGGAGGCATCTACATCAGACTTTTAAAAAGTTTTTCAATAGTAAAGAACTTAAAGACATAATGTGGAATGCAGTAAAGGCAACCACTGCAGCTGAATTTTATAAGATAATGTAGAAAATGAAAGAGAAAGAAGAAAATGTTTTTAAGTGGTTAATGAATGTGGATCCATTTCACCGGTGCACACACGCTTTCAGTCCACGGCCAAAATGTGACAAGTTGTTGAATAACATCTCCAAGTCTTTTAACTCAGCAATTCGAGATTCTAGAGAAAAGCCAATTTTGACTCTCCTGGAAGAGGTGGTCCCTTATAACATGCATTTGATTCAAAGGAATAAAGATTTGATATTGAAATATCATGGGCGTATCACACCTAAAGCTCAGGCCAGACTTGAGAAAGAGAAATTGCAGTCTAGAGTTTGGATTCCTCATTGGAATGGTGAAATGAGGTTCAAGGTGCAAAGAGGGAATGAGAGCTATATAGTGGACTTGGATGCAAAGACCTGTGCATGTTACAAGTGGGATGTTAGTGGGATTCCTTGTGCACATGGTGTGTCAGCCATTTTTCATTTAAAGAAAATGCTTGAAGAATTTGTGCACACTTACTTTTACAGAAGCAGTTATTTGAAGACTTACTCATTTCTCATAAATCTTATTAATCGGCCTAATTTATGGGCTGCCACTCCATTTGATCCACCATTGCCTCCAAAGGAGAGAAGACAACCAAGCAGGCCAAAAATGAAGAGAATAAGTGAACCAGACGAGCCCATCAACCCATACAAGCTTCTAAGGACTGGATTGGTAATGTGGTCCGACCGGACATAACACTAGGACATGTAAACCAGTTATGGGATCTAATAAAAGCAATGAAGTAAGAGTAAGTTGAAGTCTATTTTTGCAAAAATAATTTTATTTTATCAACTAACCTGAATCAATGTTTTATTATATGTTTTAGAAATCTAAGAGGAACAGCTCACAAGAGGCCTGCACACAGAATATTCCTATTGGTTCTTAGGCCAGCACACAGCCTTCCAATTACAATCTAGACATGCCCTACATCCAAAATCCAAGACAGATACCAGTTCATATGAGCAATTTTCTTGCACAACAAAGCAGTCAACCTCCTAGCGGTCTACTAATCTAACTTAGCATCAGCAGCAATTATCTTCTGCCAGTCAACCTTAGTCTAGGACTTCCACTCAAGGCCTAACTACTTCAACGAGGTCTAAGTTTCCCATTACAACTCGATCAAGAAAGTTAAAGAATAATGTGGTATAATATTGAATGCAACAACTTAGTAATTATTGCACTTTTATTTTCATTATTTAACAATCTATTTTTGTTGAAATTTGCATTATAATTTTGTCCATACAGCCTGCTAATCTAAAGGAAACACTTAATTGGAGAGGAGAGAATATAATGTTAAGTCATTCACTTCGATCTTCGAGTAGATCAATAAGGTACACCCAAGTGCTAAAAGATTTGGAGAAGTCATCTACACCAACTTCTACCTCCAGCAAGAAAGTAAATGATGCAAGCGAGGCACGGATTATACACTCAGTAAAGAAGTATGCTCAGATTATAAGCTTTTTATGAATTAATGGATGTTAAATATGCTATTTCACTTGAAGCTTCATGTGGCTCGTAGTAATGCTTCTTTGCATGCATATTTTTAACACTTCCTGGTTTAATAGCTCACAATATTAAAAGAAAACCAAGAAATTGTGCACAAAGTTAAGTTTTCATTAACATAAGTTACTTTACATTGTCATTAACAAGTTGCCATTTGACACAAAATTTTACGTATTTTGAACATACAACACACAGAACATAACTATTGCCAATTAACAACATAATTACACCTATAAGTTAAACTAACCCATACACTCATAACTTAAACTAACCCATACAACATTTTCCTAAAAAAATTAACCATGACACAACCAAAATGCAACTGAGCCACTTCAGTTTCATATCTCTTTTTGCAATTTCATATTTCAGATTTTCTTCCATTAACTGCATTACTCAAGCTTTTTCATCTTCGGTTTGTTGCAGATTTTGAGCAAGTGTGCTTATATCATTCAAGAGTCTGGCCACAACTTGCCTTCCATAGAGATACGTTGGTGGGTCATACCACATGAAGAAGCTACAATCTCCAGGTTTCTACAACTAAACCCAATGAACATATGTTCTCCTGTATCAAAGCTTTTGCTAAAAAAAATCATACCCTATGCAATGAATAAGCATAAAACCTTTGACTTGGGTTGCGCTCAGTCCAAGAATATCGCAACCATGCAGGTCTTCCATGTCTACAAGCTTGCTAAGTTCCTCTGATTTCCAGTTTTGAGGGAACAAAAATAATGGGAAGGAAACACTGATTTAGGGTTTTAGGTTTGGGAATTAATAGGAATGGGTGGGTTGGTTTTTAGTTGTTGGATTTTTAATGAGTGTGGGCTGAGTTAGCTTTGACATGTCATGCTTATTGGACCCCCTTAGAAAATATAACTCAAAACATAACAGATGTTAACAGCTACATCAGCCCTCTATTATGGGTTTCGTAACAGAGGGTTCCCGTTGTTAAATAAAACCATATTCAATTTTTTTTAGCATTAAAGAAATCTTTCAAATAAAACCATATTCAATAATTGTAGCATGTAAGTTTCCCCCTTTTTTTAGCATTAAAGAAATCCTCTTACTGAGCTCAATATAAGGGGCATTTGGATTAGCTTTTTGAGGTAGTTGATAGAGGTTTTTTCTTAATCAACTACAATTTAGGTATTTGGTAAAACTCCAAAATCAGCAACTGATAACTGATTTCATTCAAAACAACTACTGATTTAATAAGCTCTATTTTGAAGCTTTTTCTCATCAGCTGATAGTTGATTTGTATTTATTTTTTATTTAGACTATTTGACCCTTATTAAAAAATAACTAATAACTAATAATTTCATTTAAATTAAAATTAAATGTATGTAATTTATTTTTATAGTTCATAATTAAATAAATATTATTGTAAATTCTAATTAAATAATTATTATATTTATACCTATAATTATTTTAAAAAATTTTACAATAATATTTATATTTTAAAATTTATTTTTTAAATAATCTATATTAATTATTTTAATAATATATAAAGTAAAGATAATAAATTATTATTTATTACTATATATATTTTTAAATAATTTGCATAACTAAAAAAAATAGGGATAATGACTTTTTTAGTACTAAAATTATAGTGGTTTTAACAAATTAGTCCTAAAAGAAATTTTCTTCACAATCGAGTCCTTAAAATTTTTAAAATTCACACCGTTAGTCCTCATTTGTTAACTTGGACGGAAATTGCTTACATGGAAAAATCAACCCCACTTAACGTCATGCATCACCTGACACATAAACACACCCATTGCCACATCAAAGCCACATCATCATCATCATCATCTTCTTCTTCTTTACTCTTCTTTTTCTTCTTCTTCTTCTTCTTCTTCTTCTTCTTCTTCTTCTTCTTCTTCTTCTTCTTCTTCTTCTTCTTCTTCTTCTTCTTCTTCTTTATCTTCTATTATCTA
>CATIWM010102328.1:0-22475 GCA_949671775.1 Mallotus repandus | reverse complement strand
ATAACTCTGTAAATTAAATTAAAAAAATATAAAAACAAAAAAATTCAAATATATAATTTATCAAAAATATGCAATTTATTGAATTTAAAAAGTTAACTAAAATTGAAATTGAAATTACACTTTTTGTAAAATTTTTATTTTTGAAATTATTTTGCTTTATAAAGAAATATTTATTTTTTTATAAAAAATTTTATTTTATGAAAAAAATCAAATATGGCATTATTTCTATTTTATAAACTAATAACAATATAATTGATTCTCTAATGATTTATTTTATATTCTAAAGATTGATTTTTTTGAAAATAAATTATATAGTTAAATTTACATATTAAATATACAATAGAACTAAATTTTTAAATATTAACCTATTGCATTAAAATAAATATTAGAATATATATATGAATAATTGAAAAGTACCAAAATTAATAAAAATTCATAACTAAGTAATGAAATCCATCATGCTTAAAATTTTAACAAAAAATTTATATTTTTTTATTAATAACTTGCAAATATATATTAATATTAATATTTTTATTTTTATTTTATCTTTTTTCAATATAAAACTTTAAGTATATATTTAAAAAATTAATAAATAATGTATTAAGAGAATCAAATATAAAACATTTAAATGTTGCAATAGCTAATAAAAAATTATTCAAAAATAAAGATAATTATATCATTTAAATTATTAAAAAGTTAAATAAAAAATATATTTATAAATAGATGGAATGTAAAAATTCATATGGCTGTTATATCTGGATGAAGAAATTTGTCAAGTAACTCTTTCTTTTATGGGTGTGATTATTGTTGCTCTGGTTATCGTCCCGTGGTGTTTAATTAACTTACTAAATATTAAATATAAAAAAATTAGTCCATCTATGAAGGAAATATTAAATTCACAAAAAGTAATAGAAAAGTGATAAATGGTAACATGATTATAATTTAAGATTTTTTTTCTTATTTTGGATGTAATATATGACCTCCTTATAAATTAGAATATTTTTCACTGTAAAAGTGGGCTTCATTATAATATTTAAAATGATTTTAAAATTTTAAAATTTAAATATTTTATTTTTTATTGACAAAATTTATTATTTTGTTCCTCAATTTATTGAATTTTTTACAATTAGTTTATTGTCTTCTATTTTAAAGAATTGAGTCTTCTAATTTTTATTTTTTTTAATTTCATCATTTTTTTACTCAGAATGTCAAATTGAAAATGTTATCATTTCCTGTTGAATTATAAAAGTGCATTTCAATCAATTATTAGTTATGAACTTGATCATTTAAACTTAATTTCATTGTTGATTATAAGCTGCATCAAACTGTTGATGTAAGTTGTTTATTTTTTATAACTAATTTAGACATATTTTTATTTAAATATGTAAATTGAAAATAATAACATCTTTAATTTGACATTTTGAATGGAAAAAGGATAAAAATAAAAAAATTAAAGTTGGAATTTTAATTCTTTAAAATAGAATATAAATCAAATAATGAATTTATCTTTTTTATTAATAAAAAAATAAATAATTTAAATATTAATAGATTATATAAATGGCTAATCATCGAAACTATTATAGTCGGAATACTCATAGGTCGGATATCATTAATGGTTCACTAGCTTTGATAGTAATGGTTCACTAGCTTTGATAATAATGGTTGGATCTACTATTCTCCCTTCCATCAGTATAGATTCAATTATTAATCATTACGAAATATTTTTTTTTATGTTTTTTTACAATGGTTTTTTTTTTAAGTTAATCCTTGCAAAATGTTGAAACTCCTATTCTAAATAAAAAAAATTAATAATAAATGTATAATATAAGTAAATTTTATAATGTAAAAAATTTATAGTCAAAAAGAAATCCTATGACCACGACAATCATCAAATCTATAGCAGGACCCACATAAAATCCAAAAAGAGTAGAATCAACACCGTTGAAAAAATTACATCATCTAATATGAACCGTGATCTTATGGTTCTAGCAACAGATAGGGCGCACGTGATACCAGCAACCTCAGGGAGTAGGTTGGTTAGTACATGGAATCAAGAAAATCTTATTATATTACTTCGAAACCAACGAAAAATAGTATGTTCTGTGGTTGGTGTTGATGATGAACAGAGAAAGAATCATGTCAAGTTCAGTGGGACCAGAAGAAGGGTCAAATTCTCCAGCAGCAAGAATAAATTGCATGTTCTACAAGCTGATAGTTGCTTCCATTCTTCAGGACAAGAAGCTGGTATGCTCTTGCTTCCCCTGTTTGGTTGCTGAGAAAATTGAAAAACGCAACCTTTTCTGTTTTTTTACCCTTTTTATTATGGTTTAGTCTTGAGATGGTCAGAAGCTTTGTTGAGTCAGCAAAGATTGATTGGAAGAAGTTTGGTTGGTTGGTGGGAGAATTGGGTAGTTTCTTTTTCTTTTTTTCCACAGTTACAGTTTCACTTTATTTTATCAGATTAATTGAGTTTTATATAAATCATGCATTTGATGATTCGCTGAATTTAATTATGATTCAAGAAGAAAGAAAGATTGAAACTTTAGGGAAGAAATCAAGAAATCGGTAGAGAAGATTGCAATGCGCAAATACTCAATTTTGCAATCGTGATTGTTTGCTTTGCCTGGCTTTTGGATTGTGGCCCCTTTCTTGTTTTTAGATTTTGAGTGATCATCATCTCCTCATTGGTCTTATCTCTTTGTTGATCAGTTGTAATTTATTTATGGCCTTTAAAACGATGGTTTCCTTTGAGACTGACATAAGATTAAATGAGACTTTCATTTCATTATACAGGGCTCTTTTTAAACAGACACTTTCAAGATTGCATAACTAATGAATTTCTGTTATTTCTTTTGAGTTTTTTTTATATGAAAAATGAATTTTTTATTTTATTTTTTTATTTTTTTTCCCAACAGAGGATCCCAGAAAAGTTTGTCAAGAAATACGGAGATGAACTTTCTTGTGTTGCTACACTGACTGTTCCTAATGGCCGCATCTGGGTGGTGGAATTGGAAAAGGTTAACAAGAAGTTATGGTTCTGCAGTGGCTGGCATGAATTTGTAGAATACTACTCCATTCGTGTTGGGCATTTCTTGGTCTTTAGATATGAAGGGGGATCAAACTTTAGTGTTTGTATATTTGATCTTACTGTTTCTGAGATAAGATATCCAAGTAATGTGCCTGGTAGTTCGCAGGACCCATTTCGCGATAATCCATGTTTAGTAGCCCATGATAAACATGTAGTAGACAATGGATTTACAGAAATCCTAACTCCTGGAAATCTGTCCGGTATGTCCATTTCCTCAAGAAGCAAAGTTCTTGATAAATATGTCCTTACAAACTGGACTATACAAACTGAGGCTAGCAGAGATAAGCTACTTCCTAGAAAGTATGCATATGATTTGGGGGGGCAGTTCCGATCTTGCCGTAACATAGGTGTACAATTTAATGAGAGTGAGTTTATAAGAACTGCTGCCAAAGTTGGTTTGCCTGTTTTTGGTAAAGTACAGGGGAGAACCAGAAGCGGAAATCTGAGAGCTGATATTCCTAGTAAGCTTTTTGAACTCTATTGTCCTTTTCATGGCATGTTATAAACTTCACTTTTGCCATCACTAACTCGATCAGTAACTAGATGGACATGAGCAAGCGGACAGAAGATCACCTAGCATGAAAATTGCTTGTGAAACTCTTTCAAGGAGGTGGAGAGCTGTAACACTAGAAGAGAAACATAAAACAATTTGTGCTTCTGATATGTTCAAGTCTGATAATCCTTTTTTCCGAGTTATCCTGCGACCATCATATGTATATAAGGGATTTCTTGTGGTGAGCCTTTCCACTGGATGGACTAATTATAATACTGTGTTTTGCTTTTGCAATATGCTTACATAAAAGATTCCTGTTATGTTTTGGCAGCACATTCCATCCAGCTTTTCTCGAAGGTATTTGACAGTTACGGGATGGTTGACACTCCAGGTTTCTGAAGGAAAGCAATGGCATGTTCGGTGTATTTGCACAAGTCAGGGAGCTAAGCTAAGCAGGGGATGGACAGAATTCGCTTGGGATAATAATTTGGAGGAAGGAGATGTTTGTGTCTTTGAACTAGTTAACATGAATATGAATGTGCTGAAAGTTACTATTTTTCGGGTTCTTGAAGTTGCAGCACCATTCAACCAACTTCCAAGTAAAATCATGCCTAAATTGATCAAATAATGGTTTACTACTTGGTGATTTTTCTTGCAAAAATCTGTCAGGTATTTCTATCTTCTTCTGTTGTTCTGTTAACTGATTTTCTTTATTCAGCCGTAACCCGGGAAAACAAAAGAGCCTTGCATCAACTTTTAGTCTTTTTTATCAGAGCATTTGATTTCTGGCCTAAGCTCTGTAAAGGTTTCTTGATTTAGAGATGCAATTTGTTTTGCAGCCACAGGTAAAAAATTGCTTAAGCTTGTGGGTATATCACCAGTTGTAAGTCTTTTAATTTTAGTTGAAAGAATTTCTGATTAGGATTTATGGGTTGAAAATGCGAAAGTAACATCTGTAGCTAACATAATATAGGATGAAAAGTTTTCATTTAACCACAGTAAACTAACCTGTTTTGATCACTTGAGTGCAACTGAAATCGTATAAGCTTTAGCTATGTCCAATGTCCCCTCTGGTTGTATGCAGATATGTATATATTACTTGATGCTTGGTTGTATTCAGGAATTCACTGCAGTTTTTCGTATGCATCAGGTGCTAGGCTTCAGATGCAAAGGGGGTAAAAATACTTCAATGTTTTTGTACATGACATAACAGCGTTGCAGGGGCAAATGTTCTGCTGATCCAGAGTTGCTTGTTGATAGACATGCAAGCAACGTTTTTTTGTATTTTTCCTTTTGTTTTTTGCTCCCCGGTGTTCAGGAAGAGGGATTTTGTGAACATGCGGAGAAACTGTATAATATTAATAAGGCCTTGTAGATGGAAATTGAACAAACACTTGGTAACATTCATTGTGTCGAGTTGAATGTAGTGACCATTTCTTTGAGTCCTTAACATTTTATTTTGTGTCATCAAGTTGTAATCATTTGTGCAGCTGCTCCTGAATATATGCTTCAATAGGTTATTACAAATTCTTGGTGCGCACCACTAAAGTAAACAGTGTTTGTTGCCTGAATATATGGCAACTTATCCCGGCCATTACAGGCAAATGAGATGATGATGGTGACCAACTTCTTTCCAGAAGACATGCAAAAAAAAAAAAAAAATTGATGAAACAGTGCCGAAACTTCAATTGATCATAGTACAGACTGATTTAAAACCATAATTATATCAAGTTACATGAACTGACTTTATAACCGTAATTAGATCGTGTTCATTTTAATTAGTTTAATATGTGGTAATCCTGGTCTAATTGATCATAGTACAGACTGATTTATATATTTTTAGTAGGATTATGATTATTTCATTCACGAAAATTAGTGAAAGCATTTTGACATAAAAGATAAAATTTGATATATATGAAAAATTTCAATAGAATTTACAAACTGTGTCGAAAAATAGATTCTTACTCGGTAGCTAAATTGATTTTTTTTAAACTTCTTAAACGGTTTTAGTTAATTTCTTTTTGAGGACTAAATCAAATTATTGCTTACATATTTAGATTGTTATGCTTGAAACATAAAATAAAATATTGTAAACCAAAATAAATATATGAGATTAAACAAAAACAAATAATATACATATATCACTCTTTTTTTTTTTGTGAAATAACATCTACCACTCTTATTATATATCATGTGTAATGTAAGAAAATACTAGTTTTTATTATTATTAAAATATTTATATATAATTCTTAGCATAAATTTAATTTAAGTGTATTTAATTTGATCCTCACGAGTTTGATACGGTGAATCACATGTTCGAAACTCACATTTTCCCTCTCTATTGTAAGAATGGCCAAAAAGTATATTTAATTTGAATTCAGTATTGAAGATTTCTTTTAAAAAAATTGAATTACGATATAATTTTGGAAGAAACATTGATTAAAAAATAATTAAAATTTTATGAAAATAATTTCTTTTCTTTAGAATAATTTTTTTTAGCTTGAAATGCATTGGGCCTGGGCTAGGTAGTTGCTCTACGTCACCTGGATAGCCTCTCTGACTTGTTTCTTGGTTTACATCAGCTATTCTAGAACTGGAATCTTGAAACATTAGAAGCTGTCTTCAAAGCGACGTTTTGACTTCGGTTCTTGCTAACTAACCAATAACCAAAAACAGTAACTAAACAATCACTCTACAGTGCTGCCTCCAGAGAGTGAGCTGCCCAGTGTTTGACCTAAAACAGAGTAGCTGTATATAAAGCAGGCAGAGGCAAGCTTCTATTTTGGGTGGCTAAATTCATGGCTCGCCGGAGTGAAGTGGAACCCAGTGGGGATGATCGTCATCACCGGTGGACACAGTTTGCGGAAGAGAAAATCGAGCAGCATTTCTTCAAGATAATCCTTCCTAGTACCATAAATAAAAGGAAGCTGGTAATTTTACTTATATTATCACTCTTTATTGATTGCATGCAATGAATAATATTGTTGTGTTGTGTCTTTTGTGTGTGTGTGTTTGTTCTTTTTTTTTCCTTTGTTGTTGTTTAAATTGTGTCAACTAGTTTGTGCTTGGAAAGCTCTATTCTCTAGTTGAGAGCTTGAATTTGATATTAATATCTAAACAGTACTAAATCCCACGGAAAGTTTTAAATTTCTGCAATTCTGCACAATGTTGAAGTTGGTCTCACATTAAACTACTGATTATAGATGTTTCTGCTATATTGACTATGTTCTTGTAGGACTAAGAGTACTTCCATGTCTAATATCATCTGCAAATGATTTAAGCCTGACATTGAAGAAGTTGTGCTAGTAAATGAGAATTACAAAATTATTCCTTAACTTTATGGTATACGTGCATATGAATGTTTGTTGTTAAACTACTTTTATTGAATGCTCTTTCCATTTACATATATCTTCTAACTTGATTATTGTACTTGTAGAGGATTCCGACTAAGTTTGTGCGGGAATTTGGGAACAAACTTGCTGATGTTGCTAATTTCATCTTCCCTAATGGTCATGCTTGGAAAGTGGGATTGAGAAAAGTGCAAAATGATATTTGGTTTGACGATGGTTGGCACGACTTTGTAGAACATCATTCAATCTGTGATGGGTACCTTCTAGTTTTTGGATATAGAGGTTTCTCCAATTTCAGTGTTCACATATTTGATGCGTCTGCTTGCGAAATTGAGTATCTCTGTAATTATCAAGGCCCAATTTGTAGTGAGAAATGTCGAATCCAAAATGATGTTGAAGTGAAAGATGACAACTGCATTGATGTCTTTCATTCTAGAAATCTATCTCCATCCAGTAATTCTTTGAAAAGCAAAGTTTGTGATGCAAGTGTAAATAAAGGAGAATCCAGCAAAGAGCTCCCTCCACCAAAACAGAATCCAGGGATGAAAAAAAGAAGTAGAGATGTTGCTTCAGTGGCAAGCCCAAATTTTAAGCGCCACTATGAGACTAGGAAAAATGGTAAGATGGAGCAGTTGGCTGGCTCAGCAGATGTTGATGCTAGTGGATCAAGGAAAAAGGGTAAATTCACTACTAATGAAGTGCAAGATTACAGTAGGTCTAAAGTTAAATCTGGTAAGATCCATTACAGCATTCATGAACTCTTTCCAAGAATGCTTCTGTTAGAACTCACTAACTCAGTTCCCCTTCTTTTGTTCTTTTATTTTTTTTTTGTATTTTTTTTTATGTAAATTCCGTTATTTCTTTTCTAAATAGTGAAGTTATTAAGTTCAGGTGCAAATCAACTAATGTTAAAATATGAGGAAGATCTTGAAATTATTACCAATGGAAAGTTCGGGTTGACCAAGTTCTCCCCAGAAACTAGAAGGGCAGTTGATGCTGCTAGAAATCACAAGCCTAAACACCCTTCTTTTATGGTTGCATTGAGACCATATAATTGCTATAATAATTTTCTGGTAAGCAATCATATAGGATATGCTTTTGAAATTCTCCAGTTTGTCCATTGAACTATAAGATTAACTATACTTATTCTAATCTCCGTTTCTTTTATTTTCTTAATTTTGCTGCAGTATGTGCCTCTGGAATTTTCTAGAATGTATCTCAGTGAAGCTCCTAAGTACATTAATCTTGAAGTTTCTGATGGAAGAGAGTGGAAAGTTCGCCTCCTAAAAAATTCTAGACGTTCAGATTTGGGTGAAGGAGTATCTGCATTTTTTAAGGGCAATAATTTGAAGGCAAGAGATGTCTGTGTCTTTGAGTTGATGACAAACAAGTGGGTCCTGAAAGCTTCCATTTTCCGTGCAGTTCAGTATGCTAGCCCTAAAAATTGATTGCTAATGGTAAGAACTACATGATAGTACCTTTATTTGATTAATGTCTGATACTTGACTTTGTTTTCTTTCCATTTCTTTCTTTTCTCCAATATAATTCGTTTGCTTATTCAATTCGAAATGCAATTTTGCCAAGTTCTGTTCTGAAAGTGTCCAACTGCAATTTAATGGAACTTAGTTCATATTCATATTCTGTTTTGATGCATTTCCAGCAATTGAATTACTTATACAATCAACTAAATTATGGTAGCACTGTCACTTGTGCATTTGCAGGCTTCACATCTTGTACACGTCACTGAAGGCATATGCAGCAGAATCTCACTGTGGATATAAAGCTTCTATGGCGAGGCAGCAATGACTACTCACCATTTCTTTTTTGCTTCTTGCAACATATGTTAGTCAGTTTGAAAGATTGTAAAGAATGCCCAAGAACATGCTCTTCCATGTAGAAGAAGAATGGGAGTATCTTTTTGATTTTTCCTAGTGTATATTAATGTTATGCAGGGATGCCTGTACCGTATTATCAGTGTCATGGCTCCAATGGAGGTAGCACAAGGGCCTGTTCGTAACTTTTCTTTTTCTTTTTTTTCTTTGAAGTGGCCCAAGTTCTCTGTTAGTTGTACAAATCTTAACATTTGATGCCTACGACAATTCTACAGATGTTTTTAATCTTAGTCTTTCTGTGTCCTGTTTAACAAGGTCTAGAAGCAATATTCAAAATCCTCAAAACTAATAAATTTCGGATCCCTTCATAATTATGGATATTAATTTCCTATTTCCTACGGTGTTAGAACAAGCATATTGTTATATCCAGGAAATCATTAAACAAGAGGTCAGGACCAAAACATAACTTTAGTAGTGTAAACAAAAGAAACACAAGCTTAACAGCGTAAAGTGCTAAGCTCAATGCTAGTTAATAGCAACAGAATAATATCACCTTGACATTTAAATTGGTCAAATGCTCATAAGACTCTCTAAAATGCTCGTTGTCTAGAATCAATGCCTGTAAGGTGAACGAAGTGTTTCTATCAGTTAATTAGAAATTCCGTTATCTTATTATTCTTGTTGTTGATGACTTGTTTAATTTGATTACCTCAACCAAAACAGAATTTGATTGGATCTTCCTTTGACTTGGGGACTATTACAGTAGAATGCATCATATGAACTTTATGCTTTTTCTCTTATCAGCAAGGAATGGAACTGATCTAAGCCATTACTATAGGTATCCACTTTTAGGTGGACTATACTTCCTTTGCTCTTATGAAAGTGGGTGCTTCTTCAGGAATCAGGACAAATACTCTTTGCTGGCTTTCCTTTTCTGGAGGTTGTATTTTGCAAGTGTGTTAGGCTTAAAAAAGAAAATAATTAAGACCTCCTCGTGCCTGAAGCAGAAGCAGAACATATCCTTTGTATTATTGAACAAAAGAGCAGCAAGAAACAAGAGCATCAAAAACCTTGAGATTTTTTTTTTTGAACTGAAAAAAATCAATGGCTGCCCATGGTGAAATGAGATCTGATGCAAGTCCTAAATTTCCAGGTTTCTTTAAAGTAATTCTTCAGGAAACTCTCCAAGACAAGAAAATGGTAATTGTTTTTCTTGCTCGTAAATGCATGCAATGGCTTGTTTTTTTTGGTTTTGTAATCGTTGTTCTTTATTCTTAGTCCTCTCCTTTGGCTACTGTTTTACTTTTTTCCTGCTAACAAAAATGTATTTTGATCTTGTTCTTAAAACTCCATGACTATGGTTACATTTTATATCTTCAGAAATGGAAAACAAGAAATGATTGTGAATAAATGTTTTGGATGCAATGTGGGAAGTTTAAGCCAGTAATTGTCTACAAGCATCACTGTTATGGTGTTCATGACTCCGAGAGAGACCTATCCCATATAAAATTGCTATGTTTCTATTTGGTTTTGCTTCTCTAAAATTTCAGTATTACTAAGCTAAATAATTCTGTAAATGATAAATATTCCTGTTTTGGTGATCTTGTCATCTTTTTTTCTTAAAGCTTTAAATCTCACAAAACAAGCTATACATCTTCAGATTTGTTGGAATGTCACACTTCTAGTTTCAATCTATCTTCTGTGAATTTAAGAAAATGGTTTGTATTTGAAATGCAAGACCTGAACAGACATCATTAACTATTTGCAGAAGATTCCTGTCGAGTTCTTAAGGAATTACAGTGATGCATTTTCGGATGATGTCAATCTGATTGTTCCAAATGGTCATTCATGGAAAGTAGGATTGACAAGATCCGATGATAAAAGTTACTTCAATAGGAACTGGAATGAATTTATAGAGCACTATTCAATCTGCAAAAATCACCTTCTGGTTTTCAAATACAAAGGAGTCTCTACTTTTAAAGTGCGCATCTTTAATGCTTCTGGTTGTGAGATTCACTACCCTTCCATTGAAACTATTCAAGAGCCTGAAGTTGATGCTGAAGACAGAATTGGGGCAGCAGCTCTAAGTTCTTCGCAACAACGTAGAACCCATAAAGGAGGATGCAGTTATAAGATGCTGGCAGCGGAGAAGAATCAAGAAAAAAGAGCTGCTTCTCCTCCTGGAATCTCAACTCAGAAGAAGCGAAACACAATAACCAATCAATGTAAGATGCATTTACACTAAAATTTTAAAATCTCTTTGTATTATCTTTTAACAAAAATGATGTCTGGCAATGTACATGCAATGCTGGTGAAGCTGAAGCTGTGGAGAATAATAATATTAATGGTGAAATGGAGTATTCGACATTTCTGGGAAATGGAAGAGCAATGCAATCTTGCAGGAGCTTCAAGACTAAATTGCGTTGCTTCACTATCTTGATGCGACAATACCATTTTAAGCATAACTTCGTGGTAAGATGACAGGATATATATGCTCTTAACTTGCGACTTTGTGGCCTTTTAAAACAGTAAATATGTAGCTGATATTTTGTTTCTTACTCCAGTATTTGCCATCAAAGCTTGGTGCAAAGTTTCAAAAGACACCTGAATACATAAACCTTCAAAGTGTTGATAGAGGAGATTCAAAAGAATGGAAAGTTAAGGTCAATAAACGAGATGCTCAAGCCAAAACACTCAACCGTAAACGATTCACTTTGGGAAATGGATGGCTTGCATTTCAAAGGGAAAATAGTTTGAAGAAAGGAGATGTCTGTGTGTTTGAGCTATTCAAGAGAAATACATGGAAAGTTCATATATTTCGTGATTGACAAAACAAGGCATAGTTCCTTCTTTAATTGTGTAGTTTGTAGCTACATTAATGTTGTTGGCCTGAAAAAGCTACAATTGTATTATTTGATGATGTCTTATCCCACGGTTGTTCCTTAGTCATGTAATTAAAATCAGGATTCTGGTAATGAAAATTGCTTCATTGGATGAAAATTATTCGCAAAATTCAAGATTTGGCTCCTGGATTTTCAGATTTGATTATATTGAGCGTTTATAGTATATACTGTATCAACCATATGGTAATGTTAACAAGAAAGAAGAAAAAGAGGCTATGAACCTATGTATGGTTCAGGCACATTTTTATTCTTTTCACTATAGATCCAGTAGTCTATGTATGGTTCAAGCCCTCCTTGTGTCTTACATTGCAAATATATCTTTCAAAGCAAGTCCAATTAATGTTGCAACTTATATTCTTGACCATATAAGAATTTCCTCCAAATTGTTCTCAATTTCACCCACCACACTCTTAGGAAGGATGAGAACAGACCTCCAATACATGTGAAAACTCAGCAAGATAGGCTGAAGAAGCTGCAGTCTATACCTACACATATGATAAGAAATTTTTGGACAGGCTAGAAATTCAAAATTTATTTAAATGAATTGTAATTTACTAAAACATCTTAACATACAATTATTTAACTTAAAATGGCAAGAAATAAATATAAAATTATTTTCTTAAATTACAACTCAAAATCTAAGTAAACTTTAAAAAATTAAAATATAATTAAACATTAGTTTGATAATAATTTGTTGTTTTGATATTTTGATGTAATTTGAAAAATTATTAGAATTTTAAAATATTAATGATCACAACAATTAAGTTATATGATATTAAAATTGTAAATTTTCAAAAGTGTTTACAATTGCCATATGAGTGAGTTAAGTGATCACTCTTCTCCAGTGACATTTGAGATATATGATGTGAATTATGCTATAGCTAATTTATAAAATTTATTTCCATCTAATTGAAAAAGTAAGGTATGACCTCTCAATTAATAAAAGAAATCTTTCGAATTAGTATGTAAAAAAAAGTTAATTGATGGAGGTTTTTTAACTACTAAAAGAGGACTAATTAAAAAAGAAATCCAAAAATAGTTAATTGGAGTGCCATAAAAGAGAGCAAACAAATAATTTTTTTTTTATGTCTGCTGTACGGGGCGGGGAGTGCTCCATTCATATGTGTTGCATATATATTTTTTTTAAGGAAGTGTTCCATATAAATTTTAATATTTGTAAGTCGCTATTATTTTAGATAAAATAATATACTGATAAAAAAAGATAAAGTAATATAATTATTAAAAAATATTATGATATTTATATTGATACTCTATCCGTTTAAATATATTTTATTTTATTTTTGAAAACTAATTGACTCTTATAGCGGGAAGATGTAGACATAAATTTTATTTACACATAGAATGTGTTAGTCTTACTTACGACTAGCTCAAATGATAAAAGATGCAAAAATACTGTTGTGAAAAACATGGATTGACCCATCACTTCATTCTTTTTTGTATTCAAAATTAGCCACTTAATGTAGTTATTAAAAAAAATGATGTGTTGGTCAAATTAACTCAATTTAAATGCAAAATATAAAATAAAATGATAAAATTAAACAATATTTTTAGTATTTTAAAGAAATGAAACAATGAATAAAATTTTTCTTTAGCTTTAGATACTTATTTATAAAAATTGATCTTTTGTTTGAAATTATAAAAATGATATCATTATGAAGAGACTTTTTACAATTAATTTATTTTTACAAAATAAAATATATTTGATTTTTTTTAGTGTGAATCACTAGTATCAAGAATTCACTGAATTCTGATTAATTTAGTTCGATCTGGGCAGGATCACAAGGTGACAAAAATCACTCAATAACTAATTTAACACGACTGAATACACTTGAAATCTCACTTAAGCGGAAACAACTCCTATCAGTTGATCCTAACAATTTTATTGAAAGAGTAAATATGTACAAGTTAGATTAAACTCACGAATTTATTAAATTAAATATTAAAGAGTTCGAACCTGATTCGACATTCTACCCGACTAATTGAAACTTGAGTTCAACTCAATTATTATCGAGTTGATTTTAAATTTTTTATAAATATATAAATAATATTTGAAAATAATATTTTAATTTTTATATTATTATGATTATGATTATTTTAATTTAATAATAATATTATTTTATTATTATTAGTATTATGATTAATAATATATGAATAATATTATTTTAATTAAGAACATAATTAATTAATTATATTAATACTTTAAGACTTTAAATTAATAATAAATAGATCACTATAAGAATCAAAATCCAAAATCAAATTAGAACATGAACTCCATTAGGTCCAGGATGGTTCTGTCATAAAAATATGGGACTTAGTATTTAAAAAAAAAAACATAACACCAATTCTGCCGCTCCCAATAGTGAAATTGTAAAAATAAATAAATAAATAAAATAATTCCACCAATACAAATGGTGAAATAAGAAAAAAAAATTATAATTAATCATTCATTTTCGTTACAGTACATATGACAGACATACTAAAAAATTTATTTCAACTCCACCAGTTGAACTGACAAAATTAATCAGTCCGCCAATACCACCTGGGGAAATCTAATGTTATTCCCACATCCCTAAAAACCATCATAAACAGTGAATTTATTTCCTTTTTACCATAAATTTGGAATTTAAAAAAAAAAATAACTACAACTTGAGAATATGCTTTGTTTTTAGGCCACAAATTTCTGCTACTTTGGAAAAGCAAGTTGACCGTGGTGGCCCGTTGGAGCTTGGCAATCAATCCGTGGTTGACAAGGAACCAAAGGTGCAAGCTTAACGCCAAACTATACATTCAAGTTGTCTCTTTGTATAGATACTTAAATTATATTATATTGGCTCTTTTTATTCACTAATTTTTAGCATTAATTTTCTCCTAAAAATCTGCAAATCTTTATATTACAGCTGCTCTCATGTAGGGTATACATGGTCCACGAAAATCTGAAAATTAAAAATGTTCATACTTGTATTATCCATTTTCCTAAATTATTCGAAATAGAGTTTCAATTTTTTCCGAAATAAATTGATATGATATGATTTAAAATAAGAATTTGAATACAAAGGTAATCAAGAAAAATATAACATATATAAGAAATATTTATCTAATAAAACTATAAAAATAGAAGTGCATAAAATATGAATAATTCCATATGATTTCATATCAAATTTTAATTTTTTATGGGATTGACCTATGTGTAGGGACATAAACCCCATTTGAATAAATTTTTTATTTTTAATTAATTAATTTTTAGTTAATTTATGCTTTAAAATTATTGATTGTAAATTTTTTCTCACATATCTATGAATACAGAAGTTTATTTTTGTCTCTCATTCTTCATCACCATACACGGACTAATAGCTTTATATTACAACATAAAAAAGTTTTAAGAATAAATTCAAAAAAAAGTTTTAAGAATCAATTAGTTTTATGCACAACCATACATATAGCGGGTCGTAATACATAATTTTTTTTTGCAATTCCTATTTCACCCCAAAGTTTGTTAATGATAACTTGATTTCTGGAACCTCTGAGTCCTGCGGTCAAACAATCAACAGAGGAGCAAGGTGAGAAGTGAGATTTCTCCCACAAACCCTCCGATACTTAAGTCAGAAAGGGTAGAGAGATAATTTAGACAGATAAAGAGCAATGAGCTAAAAAAATAGAATGAATAGTTGAGGGAGAAGTGATGAGTATTTATAGGGAGTATAATGCTCAAACCTGAGAGGAATAGGATTCCTCTTCTATGTAAGACTTGTTCCTATTTAGGGAGTTTTCCTTCTTGATCCGGGATTCTTCCTGATAAGGAACTCCTTTTCCTACTTGACTTAAACATCCTTGTTCTGCAAGTAATCTTTTATTGAGGAAAATGAAGTATCAATTAAATAGGAATTTACTTGAAGGGTATCAAGAGTCCCCCTGCAAGTTTGGTCGGATATTTATGTCCGAGATTTTGAAGTTCACTATTTACGGTGACTATAATGTAGAGTAACGAGTTTTGAAGAAGAAACGAAAGGTCGTATGTTGATGTTGAAAGGTGAGCAGAGGTGGCCGACCTCAGCCACTGAAGGTTGAGATGCTCGGTACCGAGTCTTCGAAGTTCGGATGTCTGAATGAAATAACAAGATGCCAGCTGGACTTATATAGATGCTTGGCGTTAATACACATTCCGAGGGATTAACCCACAAGTGTTGTTGCAACACGCAGAATGTGACCAGCTAGTGTTGGAGTTTTGAGACCTCAATGCTGAAGAGTGACGTGAGGGTGCTAGTTTCCATTTATACTAGACTTTGTGAGATTGCTCGGTGTAATATAGCGACCCAAAGATATGAGTTTCCATATACACTTGACTTTGAGATGCTCGGTGCAATATAACGACTCGAGTATGTGAGTTTCCGTATATACTCGGCTTTGTGAGATGCTCGGTGCAATATAACTACCCGAGATCTGGGAGAGCTGGCAGCGAGATGCGCGATTTGTATGTTTCACGCCTTTTGATATGCTTTTTGAATTTTGAATTTGTGTAACTGCTGTGTCTGTTCATTTTGTCAGAACACGAGACGTTTTAGTATGCCGTGCCACTGAAGAATTGCGTCAGTTGAAAGGACAACTATATTGATAACTGTGCTAGTAATGAGTGTTTATGGCAGGGATATATTGACCGATTTACCCTTAAGAGATGTCTTTTTAGTATTCCGCACTAAGGGTGTTTGATGTCCTTATGGATTCTTCGTTTGCTTTATAAATAGCTAAGTTTGTTATAGAGAGAAGCCCTTACTGCGTATCCTTATTCATTTTGCTTCTTTCATTGTCTTTTGCTCGCTCGTCTACCTTTTGCTACTGTTTACTACCAGAATTTCTCAAATTGTCAGGTGAACGTTCTTCTATTCTCATTAGTATAGTTTTATTCTTCTTCTTACTTTGTGATGGCTCCACGGGAACAAGTGAAATTAGACATATTCAAGTCGAGGGTAGATGAGAGTATGTTGGTGTGGTATAGGCGAAGATATAGTATTCCAAATGATTTTTTGTTGCACACTATTAGGGTAGGTTTTAGGGCTCATGAACCTTTTACAGATATGGTGAGGATAGTGGTGTATGCGGACCAGTTAGAAGGTGGTCTACGGTTTCCAATGGACCCGTTTGTTAAGGCTTTTTTAAATAGGTTTAATATCACCACTAGGCAACTCCATCCCAATAGTTATAGGATCTTAATAGGGTACATAGAGCTTGCACACAGAGAGAATAGGGAACCAGACTTAGAGATGTTTCGGTTCATGTATAGTTTAAATAAGAAGAAGGGGGAACTGACCTTCTCACTGTCAATTACTTCAAATAATAGTATTTTTGTCAAGCTTTTAAATTTGCAGAAGTCCTGGAGGCACAAATTTTTCATAGTTGAACATCTCTCAGATTTTATTAATATCTGGCGAATGTGGGTAGACAAATGCCATAAAGTGAGGTGCCTGCCCAATCTACCTGAGGAAGATAAATAGTTGGTGCGTCAGTTGTAAGAAGAAGGCATAATTAAGGGCACGTCTGTCGAGAATTGCTCTTATCGATATATTCGACGAGTTTATTCTGGAGATAACTATAGCTTGTAATCTTTGAGTTTTCGAAGGTATATTCTGACTTCGTTGTTTCATTTTATTTTGTAGGTAGCTGATTATTTCACTTTTGTGGATGAAATGAACATTGCAGATGATGAGCATTCGGAGTCGCTCGGATTAGATCTGGATGTCACAGATTTGACCCAAGAGGAGGGTGATCCTGAGGTTTATTTTAATCCACCTTCCACGAATGCTAAAGATCTAACAACGCCTCCAGTGTAGATGGTGGCTACTGAAATCACTGAAGTTTCGAGAAAACATACTCGGGAGCCAGGTCTGGATGAAGAGGAGCTGATAGAGGGAAGTGGGTTATTCATCAAATGTCTGTGGATCCCTGGATGTCCAGACATGAGGAAATTTATACTCTAGAAGATGAATCCTCTGAGCATTCAAAATGCTCAAGTTCGAGACCAATATGCTGAGTCCTTGTGTCTTCCAAAGGATATATTACAGTGGATGGATATGGAGAAGGACGAGCTGCCCAATGCTCTGATTTCTCAGATACTGGAGGTGCCTATCTGAACTTTTAAATTTGCATTTTTTAAAGTTTTTGAGACTTAATGTTTTCTTTTCTCAGCTGGTACAAGGGTTGTTGCTGTGAAAGGACAACTAATTCTTACTAAAGAGTGAAAATAGCTTAAAGGAAGAAAGACTTTCTACCATCGAGCTAGAATATGAGAAGAAGCTTGATATAGCAAAGCGTGCTTTAGAGATTGCATAAACAGAGTAGGAGAAGGGGAAGTCCGAAGTTGAGTCTTACTAGAAAAAATTAAAGATCTCGAGCATACCCAGACCTAGCTGACAAAAACAATTGAAGAGTAGGATGCCAACTTGGATGCTCTAAATAAAAATGTGGTTGAGGAGAAGGATGCCCGATAGGTAGATTTGAAGTCTTACCGGGGAATGGTAGCCGAATTTCTCAAAGCTTACAAATCTGAGTCCAAGAGGGTACTGCTTGCTCAGTATGGAGATTTGGATTTTTTTGAACTTGAGAAGATAACGCCTAATGATTTGGCAAGGTTGGCTTTTGAGGTAGAGGCTACGGAGAAGTCTGCTTTGAAGCAGCGAAAAGACCTGAAGGCTGCGGGAAAGAAAGTTACTGCTGCTAAGGGGGCTACTTCTGAGCAATCGACTGAGCTTAAAGTTATTGGAAAGCAATCATCTGCTGCTATTGAAATAACTAAAAATCAACCTTCTGAGGAACTGAGCTCAGTGTCTGGTGATGTTAGATTGCCCATAGTCTGGGGCTAATGTGAATATTGAATAATTTCCTTCTTTTCCTTTACTTTTTTTTTGAATGTAGAATTGCTTTTGAGAATCAATGGAAAGATTACTTTTATTTCTCTATTTCTTTATTTAAGTACAATTTCTCTATTGGTAATATTTCCTCAAACTGTCTGAGTTCCAATATCTGGGCAATTCTTTACCTTGTAAATTTTGTATTTTATACGCACCCTTAGTAGTTTTTTCTGTAATCTGATAAGGGCCTTCCTAATTGGGTTCGAGTTTGCCTATTCTAGAATTGCCTTTGCCGATGTTTGCTCTTCTTAGCACCAGGTCTTCGGCTTTAAACTACTTTGGCTGGATATGTTTATTGTGATATCTAGTGGCTCTTAATTTCTGAGCTTCTGAGATAATTGATGCTCATTCTCTTCTTTCTTTTAGTAAGTCTAGACATATCCGAGCATTAATGGTATTGACCTCCGGGTCCAATTCTCCTATTACTCTGTAGCTTAATGACCCGATCTCTATAAAGATCACCTCATCCATTCCGTAGGTTAGTCTGAAAGGTGTTTCTCCAGTTGAATTCCTGGGTATTGTTCTGTATGCCCAAATAACATTATTGAGCTCTTCAAACCAGTTCCCTTTCTTTTCATCCAACCTTTTCTTCAATCCTTGTATGATGATTCTGTTGGTAACTTCCATCTGACCATTCGTCTGGGGATGAGCTATTGAGGTGAACCTGAGCTTGATGCCCAAGTCTGAGTAGAATGTCTTAAATTTATCATTGTCAACTGCTTTCCGTTATCTATGATTAGAGTGTGCGGTATTCCGAACCTGCAAATGATTTCCTTCCAAAAGAAGTGTTGTATCCGGGCCTTTGTAATGGTTGGAACTGCTTCGACCTTTACCCATTTAGTGAAATGGTCAATAGCTATGATCAAGAATTTCTTTTATGATGTTGAAACTGGGAAGCGTCCTAGAATGTCCATTCCCCAAATAGCGAAGGGCCATGGGCTTCCAGTGGGATGCTGGATGGTGGATGATTTGTGATTCAGCCAAGCAAACTACTGACATTTGGAACATTTTTGGACAAGTTGTAGCGCATTTTGGGACATAGTTGGCCAATAGTATCCTTGGAGCAATGCTTTTCTGACCAGTGAGCTTTAGGCTTCATGAGCTCCACATATTCCTTCATGAATTTCTCTGAACACATAATTGCCTTCTTCCGAAGAAACACATTTCGACCATGGGTGAGACAAAGATCTTCTGTAAAGTTCCCCTTTATTCTTGGAGTAATGTGCAACTTTAAGTCTTAGCTTCTGAGCTTTAAGTTTGTCTTGAGGTAAGGTGCTATGGTTTAGGTATTCAATGATTGGCTTCATCCATTCTGCCACATCCTGAGTGTTCATAATTACCACCTCTTCAATGCTTGGCTTAGTTAGTTCCTCGATTAGCTCGTGCTTGTTGAAGGTTTGGTCATCTGCTAATGCTGATTTTTCTAACAGGTCTGCTTCCGTGTTCTCACTTCTCGGGATATGCAGTATTTTCTATTGCCCCCCTTCTTGTTCAAGCTTCTTTAGGAGTTATCTCACTTTTTTGACATATTTGACTATGCTTGACTCTTTGACCTGGTACATCCCTTTGACTTGGTTGACCACTAGTTGAGAGTTAGAGTAGATTTTGAGATTTTTGGCCTTCACCTCGGTGGCTAACTTAAGTCTTGTAATCAATGCTTCGTACTTAGCTGCGTTATTTGTGGCGTTGTACTTGATCTTGATTGTATATTTTACTCTGACCTTACTTGGTCCCATGAGAATAATCCCAGCTCCAAATCCTTGAGCCCTGGATGCTCCGTTAATGTATAGCTTCCACTCCGGGTAAGGTACCGAAGCTATTTCTTCTATTGTCATCTCCTGGACGAAGTCTGTCAGTGCCTGAGCTTTTACCTTGTGGCGAGGCTCGTAACTAATATCGAATTCACTTAGCTGAACAGACCACTTGACAAATCTTCCTGACGTTTCGAGCCTCTGAAGGATCTTTTACAAGGGAAAGTTGGTTTTGACTATGATTAGGTGAGCTTAGAGATATTGTCTGAGCTTTTTAGATGTATGGACGACCATCATGGCGAGTTTATCCAATTTGGGATACCGGACTTCTGAGCCTCTGAGGATTTTGCTGACATAGTAAATTGGGTTTTACTGGCTTCCTTCTTCTTGAACTAATATTATGACAATGGATTCGTGTTCAATGGAGAGATACAAATATAAAGCTTCATTTGGAATTGGTCTGCTGATCAGTGGAGGTGATGATAACAACTTTTTGATTTCTTCAAACACAACCTGACATTCATCATTCCACTCAAATTATTTGGAGATTTTTAGAGCTCGGAATAGGGGTAAACATTTTTTGGCCTAGCATGAGATAAACCTTCCAAGAACTGTTATCTTACCATTAAGCTTTTGAAGTTCATTCAGTGTCTTAGGAGTTTTTATGTTCAAAATAGCGTCCATCTTTTCAGGATTTGCCTCTATCCCTCTATGTGAAATCATGAAGCCCAAGAACTTTCCAGCTTTTACTCCAAAGACACATTTATCCGGGTTGAGCTTGATCCGGTACTGATCGAGAGTATCGAGAATTTGTTTAAGACCCTCAACATATTTTTCTACAGTCTGGCTCTTGACGATAATGTCATCTACATACACCTCCACATTCTTCCCAATTTTACTTTGGAAGACATGATTCATCAGCCTTTGATATATTACTCCGATGTTCTTCAGTCTAAAAGGCATGACTCTATAGCAATAAAGACTCTCATGTGTAATGAAGGATTTTTTCTCTTGGTCTTCCTTTTTCATTGGGAACTGGTGGTATCCTTGGGTAGCGTCAACAAAGCTATACAAGCTATGGTAGGCTGTTGAATCTACTAATTGATTAATCTTTGGTAAGGGGTAGTTGTCTTTAGGGCATGCCTTATTTAAATCTGTGTAGTAAAAAAACATTCTGTATTTTCCATTAGCTTTCTTGACCAGTACCACATTAGTTACCCACTTCAGATGTTTAACTTCTTTGATAAATCCGACATCTATTAGCTTCTTGGTTTCCTCAGCGATTACCTTCTGTCTCTCGTAGGAGAACTTCCTCTTTTTTTAGACCATGGGTCTAGCTCTTGGGTTGATGTTCAGGTTGTGAGACGCGATCCAAGGATCTACTCTCATAATGTTGGACGCTTGTGAGGCAAAGCTGTTTGAATGCTAGTGTAAAACCTTACTAATCTCTTTGCTGATGTGCTCGTCAAGTTCACTACTGATTCTGACTTTCTTGCCTTCAACTATCTGTAGAGTCTGGACCTGATCAACAGGTTCTGGGTTTGCTCCCTGCTCTTCTTCCATAGCTTTCAAAGGAAATGCTTCCATTTGTGGCTTTACTGCCATTTGATAGCATTGTTTGGCCATCGACTTATCTTCGTGTATGGTGATTACTCGATCTTTTAAAGGAATTTTCATAGTTAACCACCTGATGCTTGTGGTAGTGTCAATCTCATACAGATAGGCTGTCCGATGATCCCATTGTAGGTAAGTGGGAGATCTACCACATTGAATAAAGATCTGATTGCTTTTGTATCTCTGGTATCCCAGTTTCCAAATTCCACTTCTAGTTCCACCACTCCTACTGGCTGGGTTGTTCCTCCATAAAAGCTGGTGATTGAATTTTTGATCATTTTTAAATCAGTGATTGAACCTCCCATGGCCTTGTAGGCTTTCCACGAGAGTTCATTGACAACGCTACCTTCATCTATCAGAAGTCTCTTTACCAGATAATTTTGTGTAACACCCACATAATACATTTTCATTTATTTGCATAACATGCATATCATATAGTCATGAGAAATAGATGTAATACGTGTGATATTAAGTCCATAACAAGAATTAGAAAGTTAAGGGCTTAAATTGGTTAATGACAAAAA
>CATIWM010102289.1:0-10680 GCA_949671775.1 Mallotus repandus | reverse complement strand
GTTTCTTAACCCTGATTTTTCCCCTTATAGTTAATTTTATAGTTTTATCTTATCTTTAGCTCAACATTCACCATTAATCATTGATTGTATTAGCTCATAGAATACATAACCATAACTAGTGCTAGAAATTACTCCTTCCCTGTGGGAATGATACTCTACTTATCATTATATTACTTGTTCGATCCGTACACTTGCGGAAATCGCCTGACAGTGAGCTTATCTAAGTGTAATGGTGTAGTGAATTTATTATCTCTTTCACCTGTGGAAGTAGGCTTACGTTAAACTGCATTAAATTGGCATATTTTGTGTATGTAACTATCATTATCATGTTTATTTATTATTTTAAATAATTTTCTAATCCTCATATGCTTCCGTAAAGACTAATTTCCTAACAATGAGACTTGATAATGTAACTAAAGTTATTTGTATAATCCAACACATATGCTTGTGTGTAGCCTTTTGCAACAAAATAAGCTTTGTACCTCTCTATAATACCATCAGCAAGTCTCTTAATCTTGTAGACCCATCAATTGCCTACAACATTCACATTATCAGGTGGTGTAACCAGTTCCCATGTGTTAGTTTTATGTAAGGCTTCCATCTCTTTTGCCATTGCTTCTCTCCATTGAGGTAATTGAACAACCTTAAAGAATGATGTAGGTTTGATTTCTTGATGCATAGATGATAATGATGTAATAATGTTGGCATGTTTTTGGGATTTTACTAAAGTGGATGGTCTTAGTTGCATGGTGTGTGTACGAGATGGTTGTTTAGGAGTTAAGGAAGGTGATGAATGTTGTTGAGGTTCAGATATATCCAAAAATAGTTTTAACCCATCAAAATTAAATAATTGAATTGAATGATGATCTTGCTAATTGTTATGTTTGTGAATAATTGATGGGCTTGAAGAGGTTGAGTTGAATTGGGATTGAGAAGAGTTGGTTGGAGTAGAGTGAGAACTATGAGTGGGAGTGGATAAAGGTGCTGATGATAAAGATAAATTAGGAGACTTACTTGTAAGAGCCACGGAAGTATTGAATTAGGATAGTGGATAAAAGCTTTGCATCCAAAGAGTTAGAGTTGATGTGATTTGAGAATTTGAAGACACATTGAACGTGGGCACGTGTTGGAAGGGAAAAAACTATTTCATCAAAAATTACATGAAAGAGCCATATACATCCTCCATGTATCTTTATCCATACACCTATATCCAAGATGGTGAGTAGGTTATTTAATTTAGAAAAACACATTTTTTACTACAAAAAGAATTTTTTTATTGAAAGGATGCAGACAAGAGTAAACATTAAAATTAAAATGCTTTAAAGAATGAATAATATGGCTTTTTGTGAAATAGAATACTAAAAGGAATTTTATGGGTCAATGATAATGATTTTGTGGGCATTCTATTAATGAAAAAAAACTGCAATTTCAAAGATAAAATGCTAATATTTAAATGGTGCACCACATTTTCTAAGTAATGCCAATCCAATATCAACTATATATATGCTTAATCTTCCATTTAATTATGTCATTTTGCTCATGTGTATGGGGACAAGCTATTCAATGAATGATCCCAATAGTCTTAAAATAATTATATAAGGAACGAAATTCACCTCCTTAATTTGAATTAAAGGATTTGATTTTGGTTTTGAATTGGTTCTCAACAAGAACTTAAAATTGGCAAAATATAAATTAAACATTACTCTTATGTTTAATTTGGATAAATTCAAGTAAAAAATGAATAGTCATTAATAAATTAAACAAAATAATTGTCTCCTGAAAAAGAACCAGTAGGAGTTAGACTCTATATATTGGAATGTATTAAATCTAAAGGAGCAATACTCGATTAATAGTTAATAGTAAAGAAAAATAATGCATTTTCCTATGCAACAAGCATAACACTTTGTAGAAAAAGATACTACTTTCGAATATGGCAACTGAAAATGTTGACTAGACTATGAACTACTAGAAAGCTAGGATGTCCCAATCGAGCATGCCATTGATCCAATGTTGTAAGATAAGCAGCCAGAATGGGTGTTAAGGATGAAAAAGAGACTATAACTTGTAAAATCCAAATTCACTCGTTCCATGGAGCAAGGTTTTCTTAGTGGCTTGGTCTTAACAACACAATGGTTAGGATGAAATTCAAAAAAGCAATTATCGTCTCTGCAAAATTTTTGAATAGAGAAGAGAGGCTTAGTAATAGAAGGAACATGTAAAATATCATTCAAGGCAAAGAGTGATCAGCATGAGAAATGTTGATTTTATGAACATGTGTTGTAGAAAGGCCCTACCCATCACCAACAAAGTAAATTATCTTTACTTGTGTAATCCTCTGCAATGCTTAACGAAGATAAATTTGGAGTCACATGGTGACTTACACCAGTATTTGGATACCATTTAAAAGAAGATGAATTTCCATACTGGTTTATGAATTGTGATGAAGATGTATTAAAATGACATAGATTTGCTTATGGTTAAGAAATTACTCCATTTTTAGTGTGGTGACATTGGAAATCTTAATGACGACACATCTAAGTGATCTAATCTCATTTGTTTCATTAATATCATTTTCATTGTCTTCTCCAAATGGTCTTCCAATGCTAAAAAATAATGTAATTAACCAACGCTTACCAACCCCTCAAAACCAACTTGCTGAAGGGATGATCCATATTGGAAAATTTCCATTTGGATGCTTGAATGCAAAGGCTCAATGTCAACCAATTATAAGTTAAGTTTCTTCACAACTAGTAGCCAAATGGATTTACTAACAAAACCAATCTCTGAAATTGAATTGAAAGAAACTGTGGTCCATAATGGGTTTACTTGATAAGCCTTATCTTTGTGCACAATGTGCATTTTTTTTATTATCTTCTTCTTCATATTTGGTGCCAAAAAAAGTAATTGCAACATTTTTTATACATGTTTAGTTCTTCTCTTATATTGTAAGTGAAAACAAAGCCTATGTTGTTATGAAGTGAATACCCAGATTGAAACTATATTTCTACATTCTAGTGTACTTCATTTAGTGGAGAGAAAGAATGTGTTGGCAAAACCTGCAAGAACTTTCTTATGCCTGAGTTAATGACTTTGTACTATTGTAAGCATACAGTTAAGATATTAGTCATCGTTAATGAAAAGGATAAAGATTTTATTGGGAAATTGGACAGAGTTGGCGCAGTGAAATAATGTTCAAAAAGAGAAAATAAAAATTACTGCAGAAATAATCAAACAAATAAATATATGGAGGCGGTCAAACCGGCCAATGGGTGAGTAAAATAGGCAGTAAAACATGTCATATAAATAATAATAATGACACTAAAATTTTAAGTGGTTCAACTTTAGTGTTGGGCTATACCCACGGGACAAACTCCGAAAAATTCTTTCACTATAAAAATAGTAGGTACAAGAGAGAGTCTTCTCTAGATTAACACTAGAGGTATACAATAATAGAGATCTCACTAAAATAGTCACACTCAAAGTGTTTCCCACATCACAAAAATAATTTTCTCACTATTTTGTGACTCATCCTTTGAGAAAATTTCTCAAACCCTTAAAACTCTCTCACTCTCACCAAAGCAAAATTACTTTGGTTTTTCTTCATAAGCTCGCTTCTCTCAATTTACTTGTGGCTCTCTTCTTCAACTCGTTTACACGTCCTCCTTCTCCTATATGCAAGGCCTTTATATAGGCCATAGTATGCAAAATAAACAAAAAAAAAATTTAACAATTTTTTCTTTTCTGGTTGCATTGACTTAACTCATTTTTTTTAACTTTAAACATTTGGGCTCCACTCCACTAGAAGGGACCCACCACAATTCTCCCCCTCCTAACTACGTGGAGGTCATCACCATTCCGGCGACCAGTCAACAAAATTCAAACTTCTTCCTTGGTAGAGTCTTCGTTAACATATCTGATTCATTTTCATCTGTATGGATCTTCTTAAGCTGCAATAGCTTCTTCTCTAATATATCCCGTATCCAGTGATATCTCACATCAATATGCTTTGACATTGAGTGAAAGAAGGAATTCTTACTAAGGTGGATAGCACTTTAACTATCACAAAATAGCTCGTATCTATCCTGTTGAAAACCCAAGTTCTTTTAAGAACTTCTTTATCCATAACAACTCTTTACAAGCTTCAGTTGCTGCAATAAACTCTACTTCAGTGGTAGACAAAGCAACACATTTCTACAATTTTGACTGCCATGACACAGCTCCCCCTGTAAATTTAATCATGTAATCTGAGATTGACTTTCTCGAGTCAACATCGCCCGCCATGTTTGCATCTGTGTACCCAGCTAGCACAGGTTTGGTATCTCTAAAACATAAACATATTTCGGACGTTCCATGAAGATACTTGAAAATCCATTTTACTGTAGCCTAGTGTTCCTTTCTAGGATTTGAAAGGAACCGACTCACAATTCCAACTAAGTGTGCAATATATGGACGTGTACACACCATGGCATACATTAAACTACCAACTATTAAAGCAAATAGAACTCTATCCATTTCTTCCTTCTCCTTATCTGTGAAAGGGCATTACTGAGAAGTCAATCTAAAGTGATTAGCAAGAGGACAGCTAACCGCTTTAGCATTGTACATGTTGAACCTCTGAAGTACCTTCTCAATGTACTTCTCTTGTGACAACCATAGTTTCCTGATGCCTCTGTCTCTAACAATGTTCATGCCAAGAATCTGTTTTGCTGGTCTCAAGTCTTTCATAGCAAAAGACTTACTCAATTGTTTCTTCAAGCTGTTGATTCTGGAAACATTCCGACCAACAATCAATATGTCAATCCATATAGAGCAATAACACAATAAAATCATCATCAGAGAATTTTTGAACAAAAACACAATAATCTGAAGTGGTCTTCTCGCAGCCTTGCTCCCCCATAACAGACTCAAACTTCTTATACCATTATCATTGTGCCTATTTCAAGCCGTATAGGCTTTTTTTCAAACTGCAAACATGGTCCTCTTTTCCCTTTTCTTTGAAACCCTCTGGCTGCTCCATGAATATTTTTTCTTCTAAATCACCATATAGGAAGGCTATCTTAACATCCATTTGCTCGATCTCAAAATCAAAATTTGCTGCTAAACCCAGCACAGTATAGGTGGATGTCATCTTCATGACTGAAGAGAAAATCTCATCAAAGTCGATTCCCTTTCTTTGGTTGAATCCTTTTACAACCAGTCTAGCTTTGAATCGTGGTTGGAGACTGTGTTCTTTATGCTTGATCTTGAACACCCACTTATTCTTTAAAGCTCTCTTGCCTTCAGGCAACTTCACCAGCTCAAATGTCTTATTCTAATGTAGAGACTTTATCTCATCCTGTATGGCTTCAAACCATTCCTGCTTGTGTTCATCATTTGTAGCTTCTTCAAAACTTTCTGGCTCTCCCCGTCAATTAGTAGCATGAACTGGTCTCTAGGATATCTGGTAGAAGTTTATCTATTTCTATCAGATCTCCTTAGTGGCACTAGAGAAGTCTCATCTGCTGGTGGTTGATCATGAACACCATCATCATCATCTTCGGATGGAATCTCAATGAGAGCATCTTCATCACCTACATTTAGCAGCATATCTTCACCTTCATCTCTAACTACCCTTGGCACCGTTGTTGGAGGAACTAGCTTCAAATTTGAATCATCATCAGAGCTGGGGATGTTCTTCTCAACTCTGGCAATATCTTTGATTGTCTCATCTTCAATAAACACAGCATCACGGGTTCTGACAAGCTTTTTCTGGACTGGATCATAAAATCCATTGCCAAGTTGATCTTGACCATAGCCAATAAACGCACACTATCGTGTCTTAACATCAAGCTTGGACCTCTCATCCTTAGGTATATGCATAAAGGCTTTGCATCCAAAAACCCGCAGATGACCATAGGAAACATCTTTTCACACCCTCTCTGGAGTGTCAGACTGTAAAGGAACACATGGTGAAAGATTCAACACATGCACTGCTGTAAGTAGAGCTTCACCTAAAAATGTCTTAGGTAGCTTTGACTGTGAGGGTAGAGATTTGACTCTCTCCATCAAAGTCCTATTCATCCTCTCAGCTAAACCATTCAACTTTGGCGTCTTTGGAGGTGTCATCTGATGTCAAATACCATGCTCTTTGCAGTAAGCATCAAATGGTCCAATATACTCTCCACCATTGTCTATCTAGATGCACTATAACTTCTTTCCTGTTTGCCTCTCCACCAGGGTATGAAATTCCTTGAAGACATTTAGCACCTAATATGTTGACTTCCACATCTTCCAAGAATGATCATCAATGAAAGTCACAAAGTACTGAAAACCACCAAGTGACTTTGGCATTGGCCCACACAAGTCTGAATGAATTAAAACAGGCACATTCTTCTTTCTAGAAGGAGGAGAACTCCTGAAAGCAACTTTGTGTTTGCTTTCCTGTAAGAAAATTGTCACATTTCTCCAAATGTACAAGATATACTCCAGATAACACATTTTTCTTAGCCATTATTGTCATCCTTTTCTCACTCATATGACTAAGTCTATTATGCCATAATTTAATTGTACTTTCTTTCTCCATAGCATTCACCATATCTTTAGAGAGATTCACATGTGTAAAATACAGTTTTGAGTCCTTTTTGCCTCTAGCCACCACCAATGAGCCTTTTCCATTGGCTGTTATGGAAAGTGTTCTTGAAACCTTCATCATCAAGTTTTCCTATTGAGATCAAATTCAGGTGAATATCTGGAATATAATTGACATTCTTCAAGACTAGTCTTGTGCCATTCTCTATTTCTAAATATACATCTCCTTCACCAGCAACTCTTGTTTGATTACTGTTTCCCATATTTACAAATCCATAATCTCTTGGAATGTACGATGAGAAGAATTCTCTACGAGATGTAGCGTGAACGAAGGCACCATTGTCAATCACCCAGCTGATTTCATGGGTAGTAAGATTAATAGTATCATTATCAAATAGGACATTGAATTCTCCGAGGAGATTTGCTTCATCATCATCACTGTTGTCATCTTTCTTCACATCTTTGCCTTTATTCTTGTCGATGAAATTTCGACAGAACTTCAAGATGTGGCCTTTCTTTTTGCAGTAATGGCATTCAACATTGGCATACTTGCTTTTTGATCTTCCTCTACTCTTATCTCTTTTCTTTGAGCTTCGAGTCTTACTTCTCCCCTTAGAACTTACAACAAGAATATCTGGCAATGTTGAAGAGGCGCCCTTTGATCTGCGTCTCATCTCTTCATTCAGAATACCGCTTTTAACAAATTCCATATTCACTACACCATTTGGAGTAGAGTTTGTAAGTGAAATCTTCAAAGTCTCTCATGACTCTGGCAGAGAAGCCAACACTAGCCAACACCAAAAGAGCAAGAATTTCATTGTAAAAATTTATGCCCATCCCCAATAACTGATCCACGATCCCTTACATTTCATTAAAGTGATCGGCAATACAAGAGCCTTCCCAATATTTTATCTTCATTAATTTTGTCAAATAAAATAATTTATTATTGCTAGTCTTTGAAGCATACAACTCCTCAAGCTTATTCCATAAATTTTATGCATGAGTTTCATTACAAATGTGGTTATACACATAGTCTTCAACAAACTATCGAATGAAGCCACACACTTGCTCATGCTCAAATTCCAATTCCTCATCCTTCTTGTCATCGAGTTTTGTCTTAGTAAAAACCGGTAGATGCAACTTCATCACAAATAGGAGATCCTTTGTCACACCCATACCCCAATTCTAAGTACATTTACACTCATTATGCATTGTATTTACATACAATATATTGATTGAATTTAAGTATAAGTTAGTATTTATAGATATAGTTGTAGAGGAATGAACTCAATTGAAACATCTTTTGGCTTGAATTGAAACAATTGAAAGTTCAAGTTAAGAAGTAATATTAGCATTTTATTAAGGATTAAAATGGATATTTTACATTATAATTTATCCATCATTATAATTTATGGGGCTGCTATCCTATCCAATTTATGGCAGCCGTGGAAAAGAAAGAAAGAAAGAACATTTAGGAGAGAAAAAGAGGGGAAAGAAAGAAAATCTAAACCTACTAGTTGGTGTTGATTGTTCAAGTGTTATTTAATTATCTGAAAACTTTGAAGAGTTATCTAAAATTTTTCCTCTTAGAGGTCGATCTGATTCTGTAATAATCCAAATTTGTGTGGCTATTAATATTATTATTTTATTGTTACTATTATCGTCTTTGCTATTATAATTATTATTGATATTGACATTATTATTTTATTATTACTATTATTGTCTTTACTATTATAATTATTATTGATATTGACATTGTTATTATTATTATTATTATTATATAAAAAATAAAAAAAATTCAATAAACGAATGGTAAAAATGCATTTATAAAAAAGGAGGGGCACTGCAGACAGAAATTCGTATAGCTTTTAAGCAAAATATCCAGTTTAATCTCTATATTTTTTTCTTTTCTTGATCTTCTCTGTTAACCACCCAAATAACCTCCAATTAACACCAAATTTGAATCATAGCTTCATTTCATCCTCTTCTACCTTTTTCTAGCTTTTATTTTGTGAGAAACCATCTAAAAATGCCCAAAAATTTAAAAAGTATAGTTGGCATTATTTCTTAAATCTGCACTACTCCGGCGAGTTTTAGGTGACAAGGTTAGTTTCTTTGCATTCCTTGCATTACCAGAAGTCCGTAGCCACCAACCATGCATCCGATCCACACCCATAAACTATTTGGCAAATAATTTTAGGTAATTTCAATTTATTTTTAGATTTAATTATTCAGTGAATATTTTGGGCTATTTGAAGCTATTTTTGTGTTCTACTAGTTATTAGGAACATTTTGGTATATTTAGTATTATCGGATGTTATGTTTTTTGGTAATAAATAGTGATTCCAGCGATAAATAGTGATTCCGGTTATAAATAGTGATTTCAGAGATAAATAGTGATTCCAGTGATGAATAGTTATTTTGAGTTGAATAGTATTTCCGGCGAGGAATAGTGACCAGCCTGGAAATTACGATTTTATTTTTAATAAATAGTATAAATTATGAGGATTAATTTTTGTCACTCGAGCTAGGTCTAATTCCTCACGGATTTTAGATAAAAATCCCAGAACTGTTTTGGTGGAAATTTCTTAATTTTCATTTAAATTATTTTAATTTACCAAAATAATTTCTAGTAGCCTCAAATGTCATATTTAGGATATTTTCAAGTCAATTTTATTAATTCCTTTTCTACAGGTCAGAGTGATTTTTCTAAGTTAGGCTTGAAAATAACCTTTTTTAGAATAAACAGAGCTGATTTATAGAATTAGATTATTTTACATATAGTTTGGGGGTTGCATAATTAGATAAGTATATATTATTGTTATATTGATGTTTTATAAATAAATTTTATGATTTAGGTGCTGAAAAAGGCAAGGAAAGTGGAGGTGCAAACTAAGCAATTCGGTGAATTGATTAGGTGTGTTTTGTAGGCTATTTTAGTGAGTAGATGTTCAAGCCCTTTAACTCTTTTTTTATAGCAATAAAATGAGATTTTCGTTGTTGTTTCATGAACTTGAATTGACATGTTTGATTTGTTTTAAATCAGTTTGTTGCTACTTGAAATGCTTGTATAAGTTTCAAGTTTTGAAACTATAATGATTTCAAGTTTACAAGTTAAATGTGTTACTAGTTTATGCCTCGTTTTGTAATTTGATTTGAGAATATTTTAGTTACTTGATGATTTAATTGAATTTATAATTGACTTGGTTTCATTGCTTGAAATTATGAAAAGAGATTATTTGATTTTGGAATGTTTTGTGGAACTACAATATGACATCAATATTTTGATTGATTATTAATGGAAATGGCATTTGGTTTTATGTATTACCACCTTATACGAGTTGTTGAATATGCTGAGATATGCACATTTGAGATGTGTGATGGTTGTTATTGCGCAATAAACAGCAGGGCACTTGATTGAAGGACGATGAAGGGAGAAGGGTTGTTCCTTACTATTGTAGTCGAAGAGTTAGCCTTCAAGTGTGCCTTGAGTGTGAGTTTGTGATGGTTTGTATGTTATGGCCAGGTTGTGATGTTGCTACAGAGCTAATACATATGAAAGTTTATAATGATATTGTAAAAGCATGTGTTTGACTTGGTTGAGTTCGCGCAAGTTTGAAAGCAAGTGTTGATTTAATGTTTTAAGTGAATGATATTTTGATTAAGCTTTGAATATGTTTGAAAGTAAGATTGGATTTGGTATTTTAAATGAATTATAATTTTGTTATGAATACTCTAGTAATTTGGATTTAACGTGTTTATTATGTTTAATTAAGATATATTATTTTATGCTTGTAATATCTATTCACTGAGTATTTATGTACTCATTTTTCTCTGTTTTCAAAATCTTTTCAGATAGTTGGGCTTGATAGTGGTCCCATGACTCAAGGAGAGTTCTATAGATAGATTATTAAGGTTGGCCTAATAACCTTGCTCTGGTGTTGCTCTCATTTTAGTGTCATAATATTATATATTTTAAGTTTAAAACTTTTGTGGACATGTTATTATATATTGTATATTAAATTATTTTTAATTTAATCTTTACTATTATTTTAATGTGAATTTGACTTATGTCTATATAAATACTTATACTTAAACAAAATGAGAAGTATT
>CATIWM010102284.1:0-10170 GCA_949671775.1 Mallotus repandus | reverse complement strand
AAAAAAGTTTACATTTCAACAAAGATTTATAAAATCTTGTTTATGACTAAATAAAAAAAAATTGAACTAAATCATAAATAAAGTTTTACAAATTCTCAACAACAATGACCTTTGTTTTTTTTTTTTTTTTGTTCAGTATACCCCTTCCGTCACAAATGTTTTTCATTTAACAAAAAAAATTTGCAGGAACAAAAACAAGCAGAATAATAAGAGAAGATTTTGTTTTGAAAGCAACAGGTGAGTGAGAGAGACTGAGAGTGAAAGAAATTTGCAAAGCTTCCCCTGGATTGTGGCTTATATAAGCAAAAAAAACTTCTCACCCATTTTGCCTATCTCAATGGCAAAATGGGTGAATCTCTGTCGACAAAATAAACTACCCATTTCACCTGTCTTACAGGCGAAATGGATGAGTATTTGTCACAACCCCAGCCACTATGCTACATGGCCCTGATTTCTTTACCGATGCATGGCTCTACAGGATGGGACAAGGGGGAGCACGCAAAGACCTTCATTTCGCCCGTTATACAAGCGAAATGCATTGGCTCATTTTGCCTATATAATAGTCGAAATGCATTGATCATTGGCTCATTTCGGCTGTCATGGCTACTGCACCACCCGTCCCGTCTTCTCTTGTCCCGTCTTCTCTTGTCCCTTCTTCTCTTGTCCCTTGGTGCCAATTATTTTGATTTTTTGTACCAAGTCTTGTCTTCTCTTGTCCCTTGTGCCAATTATTTTGATTTTCTATGCCAAGCTTTTGTTAAAAGTCAATGGCAACATGAATACAAAATTTTGTTTTGATTCTCTCACCTCATTTCGCCTGTGTGATTGGCAAAATGCATTTTTTTTTCATTTCGCTTATAACACTGACGAAATGAGTTAGCTTAAATTTGTTCACAAGCAATTTCGCCTCTTTAACCAACGAAATGAATTTTTTCCAGCAAAAAAAAAGTACCACAAACACGAAAAAAATTTCAAAAGTACCATAAACTCGAAATTTTTGTAATTATTTACCATAAAAAGGTAAATAGCCCAAAAAGAGATTGCAAGAAAGGTGAAGGAGGCAAAGGAAATGGCAGAAGAAGACAAGAAGGTGAAGGAAACGATTGATGCAAGAAACAACCTGGAGACATACATATACAACATGAGGAACACAGTCAATGACAAAGACAAACTCGCTGACAGGATTGATTCTGAAGATAAAGAAAAGATTGAGAGCACATTGAAGGAAGTAATGGAATGGTTAGAAGATAACCAAAATGCTGAAAAGAATGAATATGAAGAGAAGATGAAGGAGGTGGAAGATGTCTGCAACCCAGTCATCAAGCAAATCTACGAAAACAGTGGTGCAGCTGCTTCTGAAGATGATGAACCTGACGACGAACTGTAGATGATTACATAAAATTTTTTTACCAACACCTAGCCTATTGCATCCAACCGTAACATATGTCTTTGTGTTACGCATCCAACTATTGAATGCAGCAGGCTGAGTTAAATTTTTTTTTTTATTTTCGGTACTTTTTTAAGAGTAAAACTATAAACGACAACGTTTCATACTGTTATTTTTTTAGTTAGTAATTTTTATTTATTTATTTATTTTTCTTTCACTTATAATAATAGAGTTCTAAACGACGCCGTTTCTTCGCATATATTCAAAGATTTTCGCGGGGATATTTTGCTGTCCCCAAAGATGAAATTTTTAGGGTTGTTTGTTTTCCCTCTCCGGATCGAATCAGTGATATTTGAGCTTCGTAATTAGGTTATTGTTATGCACTTTTAGGTTTTTCTTTTTTAATTTTAATTTTAATTCTTCTGATTGACATGGCTGCCGTCAATTTATCTTGCGATGAAGTAATTACGAAATTGTTAGAAATGGGGTTTGATAATTCTTCTGCTGTTGAAGCTGTTAAAAATGTAGGTCCTTCATTCAATGATGCAGTTGATTTCATCTTGAATAATGGTTCTACTACATGTTCCACCAGCAATCCAATTGTTTCCACACAAAAAAATTCACGACAATCGAGCATATTAGATCATTTTCAATCTGTAACTAGACTCAAGAGAAGCAGAACTGGTAATTATGTACCTGAGGTACCAAAATCTGAATCTGCTGAGGTCTTGCCTTGTAATGTCGATGGAGTTAAGGAATCATCATCAACTAGTGTGGATTGTGGTAACCTCGGAACTGTGAGACAACAAGAGGTTGATGTTGAATTAGATTGGGAAAGTAGAGCTAATAGTCTTTTGCATAAGCATTTTGGTTATATTTCATTGAAGAGTTTCCAGAAAGAAGCCTTATCTGCTTGGGTAGCTCATCAAGATTGCCTTGTTCTTGCTGCAACAGGATCTGGTACTTGTCCGTTGCTTCGTTTTATTTGGATTTGCTTTTCTTGATCGTCGTGATTAATTTTGGTGCGTAATTACTTTTGTTGCAGGAAAATCTCTGTGTTTTCAGATTCCGGCACTGTTATCGGGGAAGGTTGTGGTTGTGATTTCGCCGTTGATAAGCTTGATGCATGATCAGTGCTTAAAGCTATCAAGGCATGGAATCTCTGCTTGCTTTCTTGGATCTGGGCAACCTGATAGCACAGTGGAACAGAAAGCAATTGGAGGCATGTATGATATAATATATGTTTGTCCAGAAACAGTGACAAGGTCAGAAGCATAAGTATTATTTTTATTTGTGTTTTCAAGATTCAGTTTAAAGTTCTTTTGATCGAAGAAATGTAAAACTTTGCTGTAGACTTATAAAACCACTTCAGGGCCTTGCAAAAAGTCGTGGAATAGCTTTGTTTGCAATTGATGAAGCCCATTGTGTTTCTAAGTGGGGCCATGACTTTCGTCCTGATTACAGGTTCTAATTCCTTCTTCCAGTCCTTATGGATGTTTCAGCCCTTGGACACTTTATTTCATACCATCATCTAATTCCAATATGTGTATGTGCATTTGAATTATGGCCTGAGTTCCTGTACTCTATCATTTTTTTTTTACTGTCTTTGTACATCATGTTTTAGTCATATGTGCACCATTTGATGGATAATTTTTTACTTTTCAGGCGTCTGTCTGTATTGCGGGAGAACTTTAGCACTAGCAGTTTGCAATTCTTAAAATTTGATATACCATTGATGGCATTGACTGCAACTGCCACAATTCGGGTTCGAGAAGATATCCTTAAATCGTTGAGCATGTCAAAGGAAACAAAGATTGTGCTCACTTCCTTTTTCCGACCAAATCTGAAGTTCTTGGTAAACCAGTGCTGACCCCTCTTTTTCAGAATTCTTTAATGTTGATTCTTTGTGCGCCATAAATTGCCATATAATTCAGCTATTTTGAAATTTATCAGCTTTACCTATTGGCTTCTTCTATCTAGTATTATGTATTACTGCATTAATGTTATGCTTGACTGTTGTATCTACATTTGCTTCTGTAGAGAACTAAGATTTTGGCCACTGCTATTTACAGGTAAAACATAGCAGAACCTCGTCTCCTTCTTCTTATGAGAAGGACTTTGGCCAGTTGATAGACATGTATGCCAGAAAGAGAATTACGAGTGCCAAGAAACAGAACATGTTCTCTAAAGTATTAAATGGTTGTTCTGGTAATGCTGCTGATAATGGCCTATTAGAGGAGGATGGATTTTCTTCAAATGACATGATCAGCACTGAAGATGAATGCAGTGACATAGGTGATGATAATGGTGATGAAGTAAACCTAATGAAGGAAAATGGATCAGCTGGATCAGTTGGAAAAAAACTGTCATCAGAATATTTAGAAAATGAGGTTGATGTGTTTCTGGGCGTGGATGATTGGGATGGTAACCATTCTTTTTTTGTTCTGAAATTTTTGCCCCTTTGTTACAATAACACTGGTTGTTTATTACTATTAGTATGTGCTCTAATGTAAATTGTGAATCATTAACAGAAATTATTTCGTGTCTAATCTTTATTTTTGTTATGTGTTCATGATGTTCTATTCTAATTCTTCTATATTTTATTTGAAGTTGCAATTGGTGAGTTCTATGGAAAATCTCCATGCAATGAGTGGGATACATGTGAAATGCCAGAGACAGTTGACCTCCCTAGTACAACAGAAGAAAGAATAAAACTTTTGAAAGAGACTTTAGGAGAAGGACCAACCATCATATATGTTCCTACAAGAAAAGAAACATTGAGCATAGCAAATTATCTTTGTGGCTTTGGTGTGAAGGCTGCTGCTTATAATGCATCGGTACGTATTCCATGACTATTACTCCATGATGTGTATTTAGATACCCACTGCATCAAGTTTACTTCAATAAGATATAAGATTCTGACCCATATTTTAATCTACAAAATCACATCTATAGCCAAATCAAACTTCTTTTGACTCATGTTTGCGTCCCCCAAATTTGTTAACTCTAATTTTCTTGTGAGACCAAAAATGGAAATCTACAACACTCAGCCCTGTAGTACACATCAAAATATCAAATTGGATGCAAAACCTTTGATGATGTGGGACCATTACAGTTCACAGTCATTAATGCTGTTAACATGCTAATTGATTGGAAACTTGTGTGGGCATCTGCAAGTGTCACAAGAGCATTTACCTTTTGTTTGCAACTTTGTCCTTGCTGTTAGTCTTTTGCTAATATATGTTATTCCGTGTTTCTTGGAAGAGTCTTTCCTTTGTTATTGCAACTAACATGTGGACAGTTTTGGCCCAGTTGTCAAAATCACATCTCCGGCTAGTTCACAAGGAGTTTCATGAAAACATGCTAGAGGTATGCATTTTGGAAATCAATAATCTTGTATTTTATTATACTTCTGTCATCTGAAACAAAATTCTTCAAAGATTCTAAGAATATAGGCTGTTTTGAACTAAGGTATCCTATTTACCTGTTTTTTTCTGTAGAATCCTCCTGCCATTATTTCTATTATCCCACCTTGCATTTTACTTGTGACAAAATGGGTATAGAGGTTCTTGTATTTCTGCTTTTTAGTTCTTTTGCGCCATTAATGGAGGACTTTGATAAAATTTACAACTGTGCCTTCAAACCGGAAGCTAAAATTCTTATGATCATCCCTCATTATTCTGAAAAAGGCTGCATTAATGATTGTGTACATTTTAAGTTTCTGTTGATTTCCTAATATAATAGTTGTGATGACAGAGGACTTTCATGGGACTTGACCCTTTTTCGCTCCTCAGTGTAGGTTGTTGTTGCAACAGTTGCTTTTGGAATGGGGATTGACAAGTCAAATGTTCGAAAAATTATCCACTATGGATGGCCACAGGTTTACATTTGATATTTCTGCCACATTATGTTGGCCTTTGCAAGCCATTTGCATAATCATATGGACTTGTTATACTATGTATCTACAGTCTTCAGTACTATATAGTTTCTAAAGCATTTTCTAATCTTAAGTTTAATGGCAGAGTCTGGAGGCATATTATCAAGAAGCAGGTCGTGCTGGAAGGGATGGGAAACTAGCAGAATGCAGTAAGCCTGCTTAACACATATAGTACATATTCTAATCAGGCAACAATTTTTTTTTTAGTTGTTCTAATTGATTACACAGCATTAATGTGCTACTCAAAACTTGTGTTCTTCTTCCTCATACATGTCATTATTTATATTGCTTCTAAGAGGAAGGTTTTCAACTGTAACTTATAATTTGCTGGGGGAAGCACTCTGGATTTGGATGGAAGTTTAGTTAAATGCTGCATCTTCAGCATTGATAGTTATATTTGTAAACTGTAAATGAAATATCTCCCTTTTTTTTTCACTTTTCTTGGCCAAGCAGTTCTATATGCAAACCTGTCAAGAGTGCCATCTCTTTTGCCAAGTAAAAGAAGTGAAGATCAGACCAAACAAGCATACAAGATGTTGTCTGATTGTTTCAGGTTTTTTTTTTTTTTCCTTTTCCTTTCATCCCTGTTTGTTTGTTTCCAGACAAGCTTTGATATCTTTGTTTGCAGATATGGAATGAATACCTCTTGTTGTCGAGCAAAAATTCTTGTGGAGTATTTTGGGGAAGATTTCAGTTGTGAGAAGTGTCTCTTGTATGTAATGATACTTTTCCTTTAGGATCTGTTTAATGGCTGTCACAACACAACAAACTGACAAATCTGTATATTTTAAATAAGTTATTGACTTTTTTTAGGGATAGAAAGAAATATCTATTTTCTTCCATAGCAATGACTACTTTATACATAATCTTTAATAGACTTATTTATTCAATTACACTCTTTTGATCGTCGCACATGACAAATAACCTGCATGTTGCTCTCCTTAAGCATTTCCTGTGAAAATTATTTTATGCAGGTGTGATCTATGCATTCGAGGGCCTCCTAAAATGCAGAATTTGAAAGAGGAGGCTGACATTTTAATGCAGATTATTGCTGCTCATCATGCAAATGTAAGAATAACTTCTATTTTTCATTCAAATTAGCTGTGGCAATATTTATGTTTCCTTTGCCTTTTTTTGCTATGGGTTGTTTGAAAACAGAATTATAGATGCATTGACAGCAAATTTCTACTTTTCTCCCCGGTGCACTTTTAATGGTAGTTGCATATTGAATTTCAGGGTCAGAGCAATTTTCTTGAAGGTTCATTTGATGATACATATAATGACCTGAAATCACATAGAGCAGTGCAGAAGCCACACCTCAGGATGTTTGTCAGCAAATTAAGAGAGCATGTAATGCTCTCTCTGTTTTCATTTTTTCATTCATTGAATCAAATTATCATTAAGTACACATCATTAAACATTTGAATGCTGCATTTGATGGTTTTTGCATGTTGGTCATATTCAGTCTCAAAAGTTTTCGGCAAAAAAGCAGCTGTGGTGGCAAGGTCTTGCACGGATTATGGAAGGTAAAGGATACATCAGAGAGGGTGATGATAAGGTACATGCTTAAATATACTTTCCTTTTACTAACTAGTGATAGAACCATTTTCTTTCAGCTGTGAACAAATATGGAACTTTCATTTGTTATAGCATCAACCATGATTGCTGTATGATATCATGCATATGTTTGGATTCCAACGATGCATGATTTTTACTGTTTTTATGCAGATTCATGTTCAAATAAAATTCCCAGAGCCAACACAGCTGGGATTGGAATTCATTGAGAATGAAAGAGATCAACCTTTCTACATTTATCCTGAAGCAGACATGCTACTCTCAATCAAACAATGCAACTGTTATTCTACTTTTGCAGACTGGGGAAAAGGCTGGGCTGATCCTGAGATCCGTCGACAGCGTCTAGAAAAAAGGCGAATGGATAGAAAGCCAAGAAAGCCAAGACAGCCGAGAACCAGAAAGTCCAGCAAACTGAAACCTGATTTGAAGACTGCTCGAGGGAGAATAGCAGCAAAACTCTTCAAACAAAAGTAGTAGTTACACTTTTTCGTTGTTTGGTCCTTAGGCATTACCCTGAATATTTAATTCATATTCAGCCGCAATTGGAAGAAATATTCAATTTCCGGTTAATGTATGGTGACTTATTATAGTTACGTAGGGAATTTCATGAGTGCACTTCATCTTTGTTAAGCTCTAAGAAATATTCAATTTCCAATTTCATTCACTAAGTTAACACGAAGAACATCTGGTGTAGCAGTATCATAGGCTAGGCAGGGCATGGAACCCTCACGAGTAATGGCTGTATTGTAGGGTGTAATTGAGTCAAGTTGAGTCACGAGCTACTCAGGATCGACACAGGATAAATTTGAAATCAAATCGACTCAATAATTATTGAGTCGAACTCGAGTTTGAGCTACTAGAGTGGTTATCAAGTCAAACTTAAACTTCTAAATTTGTGACTAGCTAAGCACCTAATTGAGCTTGTATATATTTATTATTTTATTCTTTTATTTTAATATAATTATAAATATATTTTAAAATATATACTTTTATATTCAAACTTCAGGAAGCATTGGCAGATGCTAAGGCTGCCATGAGCAGCCGTTGGAGTTTGTTGTTAGATAGAGAGAGATGCAAATAAAGATCTTGACCAATTTCCTTGACGAAGCTAGTCTTCCTGTGTTGGAATAGCAGTTCTTGGACATGATTCAAGCTACGTGTCAGTTTCTTGCACATTGAAATTATATTTACATACCAATGCATTTTGCGGTTAATGCTGTTCGAGTTGTGTAAATTTGATGTTAAGATTACATTCATTTTGGTAGCATAAAGCGCATCTGGTGTAGTGGTATCATAGTACCCTCCCACGGTACTGACCCTGTTCGATTCCCCGGATGCGCATAGTGTTCCTTTTGTCTGTTCTTTTCTTTCCTTTTTTGGCCTGGAAGCTAACCATTTCCCTTGACGGAAGCAAGGTATTATTCATGATTCAACAGCACTGCACTTTTATCATCAATCCTTAAGTTTTGCACATTTAGCAACAGAAAAAAAATAGGCTAGGTAGCCTCATGGGTTATGGTTGTATCATCTTCACCGTAATCGGCTTCTCTTCATCTTTCTTCCTTTGTTTGCCAAATTTAAACAAATGGCATAAGCAACGTACTGCAATTAACAAACTAAAGGTCGTAAATGAGGCGTTGGAGCAAGCTGAGGCAATGGCGGTGAGATTTCAAGAAAGGCATGATCGTATATTAAATGTGATATGCTCACATTACTTGGTCCATCAAGACCTTCAAGAAGCATTGGAAGATGCTAAGGCTGCCATGAATCAGGCATTAAAGTTTGTTGTTAGATTGAGAAAGTTGCAAATCAAGATCTTGACCGATTTCCCCGATGAAGCTAATCTTTCTGTGTTGGATTAGAACTTATTGGAGATGATCTAAGCTACCAGCTGTGTATCAGTTTTCTTCTTATGCACATAATAGTTTATATCCACATATGAATTTTGCATGTACACAATAATTGTGTAATTAATGTTATATGATTATTATTTTTTTAGAACAAAATGTTATATGATTATTTGAACTTTGTGTTTTGGAAATTATAAATATATTATAGTTCATAAAAAAAATGTAAGCATACAACAATCAAAATTTATGAAACTCATAAAGTGCTATTTCTCAAAGAGTTTTAGTAAAAGGTTTTTCTCTCTTTTTTAAGTGGTTTTAGCTTGTAGGTAATTTTTGGTCAAAAATCATCATTTTTCTTCTTTTTTCTTTCATTGATCTTCTTTTTTATGGTTTTCGTTTATAAATAATATAAATTTAATGTTTTTTTTGAGATCTTTCAAGTTCTTTTTTAGCTATTTGTAATTTTTTAGTTTATATCTATATATCTAATGAGTGTAAAAATGGAGTTAACAAGATTTTTTTAAAAAAGATTGAAGATAAAAGAGAATCAAAGGGGAAAAGAAGTTAAGGATCATGGGTAGCATGAAACTTCTGATGGGGAGGAGTTGATTGGAGAATGTATTCTTACTCTGTTTATTTATTTCTTTAGTCTTTTATATTTTGTTCTAGCTTGTTCTCTTTTTCTTCGGGTCAAACAGCAGTCGAGAGAGTTATCACAAGACAAATCAAGTAGCTGTCTAGTTGGCAGGACAAATTTTCTTGTTGATAATCTGTATTTATTTTGATTTGGTCTTGTTGTATTTTCTCTGCATAAGTGAAGTGGTTATAGGATTAGTAACCTCAAGCATGTTTAATTGGATTATTTAGATCATGACCATTATTGTAACGCCCACATAATACATTTTCATTTATTTGCATAACATGCATATCATATAGTCATGATAAATAGATGTAATCCATGTGATATTAAGTCCATAATAAAAATTAGAAAGTTAAGGGCTTAAATTGGTTAATGACAAAAATAAAAGGGCTTAAATTGGTTTTATTGTTGTTATGACTATAATAATAATAATTATTATTATTATTAAAAAAACAAAAAAAAAGAAGAGTTTGGACGTGTGTTAAAAGGAGAGAATGATTATCTTCCTTCTCCTCCTCCTTCTTTCTTCTTCTTCTTCTTCTTCATTATTATCACCTACAAAAAAAAAAAAAAAAAAAAAAAAAAAAAAAAGACCTGAATTACCAAGTAAAAGTGAAGGTCTAGAATCATTTTCAGAGTCTAATCTTCATCTTCAAAGGCCATAGATGTTTATTTGGTAAGTAATTTTAATATTTTTGTTGAAATAAGTTAGGGTTTATCAAATACAAAATTCGGGTACTTAAGATCTAGTTTTTTAGTCTGATTGTTTTGATCATAACTT
>CATIWM010102215.1:0-13904 GCA_949671775.1 Mallotus repandus | reverse complement strand
AAAAATATATATTATTAACAAAATTACTACTAAAAATTTAATTAATTTAATTTTTTAGAGACAAAATAAAAGTTAACCTAATTAGAATAGGAAACATATTTTCAATTAAATTAGAATTATATTTTAATTAATTTAATTTTTATTAGAGATAAAATAGAAGTTAGCCTAATTAGAGTAGGAAATTTATTTTTAATTAAATTAGAATTACATTTCAATTAATTTAATTTAATTTAATTTTTATTAGTAAATGACTAAATTATCCAATTTTTATATAATAATGAGTTAATACTTTTTGTAATTTTGCTTGTCTTCCCCCTTTTTCGTACATTTATATATATCATAGATATACACATTCCGAGCGTAATAATTGGCCCTGTAGAATTCAATTTGGCACTTTTGGAGGGTTTCCAAACAAGCTGGAAGGCTGATCATGATTTTTTTAAGAAGGAAAAATTACAAATTTAATGTCTCAACTTTTCAGCTTTTTTTATTTGAGTTTCTAACTTTTATTTTTTTGTAATTAAGTGTCTGAACTTTTGAAAAGCATACCAATATAGTGTTTCCGACCGATTTAATGCTGACTGTGTGCTCAATCAGATCAAACAAGATCCATTTTTATCCCAGTTATTAATCATGTCATTTGCCACATGTGTTACATTATTTAAATGATAAAATTACCCTTATTCAGTCACCCTTCATGTTGGTTATTTTTGTCAATTCATAATCTTTAATAAGGGTAATTTTATTTTTTAAATAATGCAATACACTGACACATGACATTACTAATAGTTGGAATAAAAGTGAGTCTCGTTTCATTTGACTCAGTACCCAATCAACATCAAATCTGCCGGAGACATTACATTGGTGTGCTTTTCAAAAGTTCAGACACTTAATTGCAAAAAAAAAAAAAAGATTAGACACTCAAATAGAAAAAATCGAAAAATTAGAACACTAAATTTATAATTTTTCCTTTTAAGAATTCAATTCAATTGAACTCTTACACATGATTTATTCCAAACAAAGGCCTTAGGAAACAAATCTCTTGCAATTGATAATCTTGTTATGCACAAGTGGAACTAAGCCAACCATTTGCTCCATAGATTCATCTGTAGAGAATTAAGTATTAAGACTCTTTATTATCTTTTCACTTTGATCGCATTTTGTACTCAGATTCTGATTAATATTTTTAATGTTCCATTGTAGGGCTCAAAATTGTGACATTCTATCACGTTGGACATTTAGAGCTTTACGTGTTGCTGAGTAGTGTTGCCTTATTGGCACCTTCTAGCATCTCATTTTGAGTTTGGCAATGGCTGTTGCTGGTTCTTTGCAATTGTCCCATGATTTGGGGCTTTGCAAGAACCAGGGGTACAAAAAACAATACAAGGTATAATTTTCTTGATCTTTTCCTCCCCTTTTTGTGGTAAAATTATTGGCCTTTTAATTTGAGAAGTAGCATTTTTGTTTCAGAGCATACTGTGGAGGGGAGGCAAGATACCATTATTGAGTACCACACTCTCATCACGTGTTTCGGTAAATTTTACATTGTTAGAGCTATTGTTTTTACCTGAAATATCTATTGTTATGTGCGCTGGATACATAGTTTTCTCCTGAAACTGTGCATACAAATGCTCACTTGTTTATGCACATACAGCATGGTCAGATTGACTGATACTGTCTTTTTTGATGAAGCCTTTTTGACATTTGACCTCTAGGTTATATGCTAATGGCTTGGCTTTCCAGCAAAACATCGGACTGCCATCCATCTATTGCAATTCAGATTGCTCTTGTATCATTGCTGTCCAAGCAGCTAGAAAAGTAGTTGTTGAGTTAATAAATTTACTTAGGAGGTTTGCGTATTGGTTAGTTATATCTTAAATACTATATTGATCTCTCCAACTGCAACTATCTTATTTTGCATGCTCTTACTGAGAAATGGAGCCTTGTTTTCTTGCATGTTTGGTGCATTTGTTGGGTGAGCTCAGTAATTGTCCTTGTCATGAAGTATGCATGCATTGAGTTGGTATCATGCAGTGTATAAACCTTTCTATCTTCCAGCTTAAACTTTTATGCTGGATGATTGGATGTATTTTGACATTGGCAGTTATTCCATTATATGTGCTGTCCTAAACCAAATATAGTGGTAGAAAAGAATATACAATATTTTAAATTCCAAGTATATTGGGATTAAGACTTGGTTGACTCATGACTGGAGCTATTTTGTATTAGGGCCATATTACAGGTTTTAGTTTTAGGGTGGTTCCCTTGTAATCCGGCTTATAACTGTGACTGGAATATTGTTTAGAAGGCCATTATTTTTTTTTCTAATTGTCCCCTGTTCCTGTTATTGTACTTGATAAGGAAAAATAACCTTGCTATACTGCAAGAATAGGATCGGAGTGAATAGAAGACCAACACGCGCCTTTCATTTTGATTTATAGGCCTGCCTTTGTCCATATCTGCCATGACTGTTTTAGAGTAAAGGAGATCAAATTTGTTGATGAAAGCCATGCAATAACTGCAGCAATGATTTTCTTTTATATTAAAATACCAATGTGACGTTGACTTCCCACAGCATTAATAAAAGCAAACTGCCTAATCCTAAAACTATGACATTAGGGTTGAAATCAATCCAATATGCTAAGGTGAAACTTGAGAAGCCATAGGCAGCTGTGGAATTTTTAGATTTCAAAATTAATTCATCTCTTAGGTATCAAGATTCCTCTTGCAAAAAATTTTTTTTAGATGGAGGACGAAAGCTCTCACCACAGATAGAAATCTAAGCCAATGCAAAGACTGAAAAAGAATAATCAGTAATCGGGAGGGAAAAAAAAAAGAAGTGTGGTGGGGAGGCTTGTGGGAGAGAAGAAAGACATGTAGATTGTCTTATGAATTCTTTTCCATGAAAAGTCTGAGTTGTCCTTTTTACTGGGTGTGCATGTAAAGTTCTCCTTCTGATTGCTGAATATACCTACAGTCATTCACTAATTTTCATTTAAATAAATGAAGCTTGAAATGCCTTCTTTTTTCACAGTTGCAGCGATGTGACTTTTGGCATCTTCATCTATCACACAATTTGCACAGATCTGTAGGCCCTGTATTACATAGAAGTAATGCTTTTAGATGCCATTCCTCTCTAGTTCCTGGCCAATCATTTCAACTACCTGACATTAAGGCTGCTTCCGTGGCATTGACAAGGTAACACTTCTTGTGCTTTTACTTACGCCCATGGCAATAGGTCCATGGGATTGACGCATGTCCTCTTTTTCTACCTTTGAAATATCATCATACATCATTGTATGAAATGTGGGATAGAAAGTTTGATGATATTGTTTTTGTATTGGCCATCATTTGTTAAGAGTCGAATTTATTGGTCCTTTTAAATGCTTGATGCTTCTGTTAAGAGTCTTAGTCTATGGAACTTGGTGGCATCATTTTCATTGTATTGTGTGTATATGTTGTTCATTATGCATATGTTTTTCTAACTTTGTTCTTTACACCTAGTAAGCGCAAATACTTCATGTTATGCAGGTCATATAGTGCTCTACAAGGCAGTCCCGTTGTACTGAGGCTGGCTTCGGCAGTTGGTATTATCTTATTTGCTATATGGGGTCTTGGTCCACTCATGCGACAAAGCAGAAATTTACTACTTAATGTAAATGGAATTCACTTTGTTTATATTCTTGTGTTATGTATGGCATTTTATTTGACTAATGCGCATTGTGACATTACTTTTTATCTCTGGCAATATCCTGCAGAAGAACGATAATAGTTGGAAAAAGAGTGGCACATATTATGTTATGACCTCTTGTGTTCAGCCTTTGATGCTTTGGACTGGTTCAATGCTTATCTGCAGGTTAAAGTTCATGACCTTGTTACCTTGCAAGGACTTGCAGACATTCAGTCTTAAAAGCACAACCTGTTGTCAGGTTATAGAAATTATATGCTGATCATAGTTGAGTTTCTTGCAGAGTGCTGGATCCTCTTATTCTGCCTACAGAAGCCAGCCAGGTTGTTAAGCAAAGGCTCTTGAATTTTGTAAGATCATTGTCAACTGTTCTGGCTTTTGCCTATTGTTTATCAAGGTGAAATTCTTTCCTATCTCCTCACAATGGTTTTCTTTAATCTTTATCAATTTTGACATAGTAGACAGAACTTGTTGCGCTTCCTTAGGGATTTGCTGTACTCGGATGGTGTCTTCATTATCATTTAATTTGTTAGCTGTACTCTGCTGTCCTCCTATGAATTATACTGATATCATAATTGATTTGATTCAGAAGATATATTATCGTTCTTTTGAGATTCATGGCACAGTTTTAATGTTTTGGCTCTTCAATCTGGATGGCTATCTCCAAGTTAGAGTGCTTATTTGAAGTTCTCTCATGACAGCTAAACATGGGTGATTATTTTCATGCAGTGTGATTAAACAAGCTCAGAAGTTCTTCATCGAGTCTCATGAGCCAAGTGATACAAGAAATGTATGTATTGGTGCTTTGCTCTGATGACATGTTGTATGTGTTATCATTTTGCTAATTGATATCATTTTGCTTTAGTTATGATGTGGCTTTCTAGTTTTTTTTTTCCTCTCTCTGGACATCTAAAACAAAATTTTGATTATTATTGTCGTTTGTTTTGGCATATACTTTCTGGACTAGGTCTAGTCTGTCTTTAGTGACATGACGTAGTGCTCGGTTTTTGATGATGTACTCAATATTTATAACTCCTCTCTTGATTAGTAAGGATTAATGGAGATACCTTTGTTCTTGAACTCTGCTAGGAAAATGTGGGCAAAGTTTTTAATGAGAGTTTATTGAGAACTTTTTTTTCTGTACAGATGGGTTTCCAATTTGCAGGGAAAGCTGTATACTCTGCAGTATGGGTGGCTGCTGCTTCACTTTTCATGGAGTTGCTGGGTTTCTCTACACAGAAGTGGCTCACTGCTGGAGGTCTTGGGACAGTCTTGCTGACCCTTGCTGGCCGTGAGGTTCAACCAAGTCTTCTTTGTCATATTATTTTCATGTCTATCTTTTTCTGGAGTTTAAGTATATAACCACCAGGGGAACCAATATCCTCCAGTTTACTGACTTTTTTAACAATGTAGATCCACTTTCTAAGTCTCCAATTTGACACATGTATTGTTAACTTTTGTAGATATTCACAAATTTCCTCTCAAGTGCAATGATTCATGCTACTCGACCTTTTGTTGTGAATGAATGGATTCAAACAAAGATTGAAGGCTATGAAGTTTCTGGTACTGTAGAGGTTTGTATATGAAACAGATCGCTCTGAGGTTTGAAAAAGGCGATTCCTTCTGATATATAAATCCATATGGAGGGTTTGTTTTGTGTTCTTGTGACTATGCATTAATATCAAGAACGTGAAAACAACTTTTCTCTCTACATTAGTTAAACAATCAAGTATGGGCATTTTTAATTCAAATGGATAGCATGCATAAGAAGCACCTTCTCATGTGTCTTCTTTTCTATTGTCCGCAGCATGTTGGTTGGTGGTCACCTACAATTGTAAGAGGTGAAGACCGTGAAGCAGTTCATATTCCAAATCATAAGTTCACAGTGAATGTTGTAAGAAATCTCACTCAGAAGACGCATTGGCGTATTAAAACCCACCTAGCTATTAGTCACTTGGATGTTCATAAGATTCATGTAAGGAGAATATAGTTCACAATCCCTTCAGTGATTACGGTTCCTTTACAGCCATCTAATTTCTATATAATATTTTTTTTTCAATAAAATGGTTAAAGCCTTTAAGGCCTGTTTCTTGTGCAGAATATCGTTGCTGACATGCGCAAAGTCTTGGCCAAGAATCCTCAAGTTGAGCAGCAGAGGTTGCATAGAAGAGTATTTTTGGAGAATATAAATCCTGAAAATCAGGCTCTCATGGTCAGTGCTTCATTATAAAGAGAGACCTCTATCTGTTCTTACTCATTTCATTCCATAATTATATACAATTGTCTATTTGGCATGTCCCAAAATTATAGTCATTGCAAATATGGAAATGCTAGTTTTGCCAGTTCCTACAAAATATCATTTACCCTAAATCCCATTTTTTCTTCTAAAACATCCACTTCAATTAAACGCTAGTTGAGGACATTATAATTGAAAGGGTGTGTCCGTGCTTTTATTGCACAAGGTATATTGCCTGTTCAATAAATTCTGCAAGTCATTTGATATATTTCTATGTATAGTTATTGTGATTTCAAGTCAATCCATTTCAGACATTCTATGCATCAATATATAGAAGAAATTTGGATGTGTTCAAGGTTAAGGTTGAAGTAGTTTTCATCTATGTGATTGCCTAAAAGCCACTTGAGGTATGAGAGCAGTTCAAGGTTGATTTTATGTGATTCTGTGATGCAGTATTGTGCATTCTTTGATAGTTCTGTCAATATGCTGTATGTAATTTGACAATTTCTGACATATGACATGCATGTGCATCAGGAGGGCAGCCTTAGAGGTATCTATCGATCAAGTGCATTTTTTTTTGGCTTCTTTACACATAAGAAAATCTTACTCACTTTGAGCTAAATTAGAGCAGAAAATGATATTCAAAGGGGTTTGGAGTAGAATTGGGACACATCTCACCATTAAAAAAAAAAAAATAGCTTGGGTTCATACTGATGGAATATCATGCAAACTTTCCCTTATTTCAAAGGAGCTTTCTGCATTTTTTCCTTTTTTTCACTAAAGATTTCAGAGATTTGCATGAGTGATAATTTAGAATGATGACCTTCTCAAGTGACGGGTGAAATGCATAGGTTTAAGTGTTGGAAGTATTTATGGTGGTTTTTATTATTGTGCAAAAAGTATGCTAAATAATAATTATTTTTTTTGATGTCTTAACCAAGAACATCTAAAGCATAAATATGTTTGTTTCATACTTGATAAAATGCTTAATTTTGCATTGCTTTATCCACGTTGGAAGTATTTCACATCTTAAGTTTCTAAATCAAATAGGTGCCTTGTTCAAGGTAAAATGACATTGCAAAAATTCTAGTTTTAAACAAAAGTCAGAATGATATGTTTGAATATAGTATTATACTCTTTAGTGCAATAAATGTGATGCAGTGCAAGCCTCTCTTCTTTTTGGTTGTGAGCGTATGTCCTTTTCACCAGCTATGTACTAAATAAACTGCAACTTTTCTGTGTTGCAGATTTTGATATCCTGTTTCGTGAAGACGTCACATCATGAAGAATATCTGTGCGTCAAGGTAAGGATGTTGTTTTTCTAGTAGGAATTCACTTTCTACAGACACATCACAAAACTACCTAGCATGAATAAATGTATAAAGCAAAATTGTTATTTCAGTAATTCTGGCAGCTAGAGAATCGTGGAATGAAATAAAGCACATACATGTTTCTCATGTTTGAGGAATTGATTTATATTGGACTGAATGTTATTCTATAAAACAGGAAGCAATAATGTTGGATCTTCTTAGAGTCATCAGCCATCACCGCGCCCGACTGGCGACACCTATCCGAACAGTGCAGAAAATATACACTGATGCTGATTTGGAGAATATTCCATTTGCGGATTCTATCTATAATCGTGGTGGAGTGGCATCTAACCGTCCTTTGCTACTTGTTGAATCCTCTTACAGAATCAATGGAGATGATAAAGGAAAATCTCAAACTCGCCAAGGACGAGGAGCTGGAGAGCAAGAAAATAAGGCTGCATCACGATCTACACCTGACACCAAGGCTGGAGTTAACCCAAAATCTGACTCCAAGGTCAAAGAAGCACCAAAATCTGACACTAAAGCAGATGCCAAATTTGGTGAAACACCAAATCCTGATGCCAAGGAGCCCATAAGAGGTGCAGCCAGGTCCATGTCTGATCCCAAAGTAGGTGATAAAATTTCAGCGAAATCATCACCCAATTCTGTCCCCAAGACGTCAAATTTTACAGAATTGTCAAGCTCTGAATCCAAAGCAGCAGGCTCTGTTTCTGGCAATGTGATACAAAACAAAAAGATCTCCGACGGCAAGCATCCTAAGAGTCCAAGTCCTGGGAATGCAGGGCAGAATAGCCAGTTAGATAATCCATCGGTTTCCTTATCAGATGGTAGTATTGACAAAGCAAGTGGATTGCAGGATAATTCCCAAGCAAAACAAGGAGCTGAGAGACAGTCAACCAGTCAACTATCCGTGACAAGAACTGCCTTGGAGGAAAATATAGTCCTTGGGGTTGCTTTGGAGGGTTCAAAGAGGACCCTTCCCATCGAAGAAGACATGACTCCCTGTCCACCTCCAGGAGAAGTAAAGGAAATGGCTGCTGCAGGCCGAAATGGAAGTGCATCTCCCGCTGATGAGAAGGATGGAAAAGATGGTCAAGGTCCAAACCCTTCTAAAAAGCAGTCAAAGTGATCTTAATTGGTTGTTGCAGATTTCCTAATTTTTGAGAAGTGCTAACTTTCTTGTCGGGGAGCTTCCAGTTTGAAGCAATTTCACGCATTTGTACAAGTTCAGGGTTTATTCTTCATGACTAATGCAACTAATCATACTCTGGCTTACCTCACAGCATGAGATACCACATTCGGAAATGTAAAGTCCCTGTTTTCGGGTTAATTACTTGATACGAGGTATTCAAGTCTTCCCTTTGTGGTTTACCCAGTTCTATATGATTCTTTCTAAATGTTCTATATTCCACATTCGCATTCCCCAAGCCAATCTGCCAATGTTATATTCCACGCTAGTTGTCTACCTTATCGGAAAATGTGAAGGGTAGGGCATGCAAAGTGTTCGCCAATATTATTGAGCAATTCTTGTGTTCTTGCATGTTCTTTTCTTCTCTTTGAACGCCGAACAAGACAAGAAAAGAACAAACAAAATCCAAATGGAACGGTGCCCATGTAAACAACATTTCACATATAAAAGTCAAAATAGTTTCACAAACAGACATTGCACTGATACAGCTGTGAACTATCGAATGATACAAGTCTAAAAACGTGGTCCATAACTCAGAAGTTGACAAATACACAATCATTATACAGTCGCTCGCCCCATAAATAAGCTTAAAATATACTATCTATGCTCTTCCATGAAAGTGAAACTGACTTCTTGTTTATTTATAATACCAACATTGCATGCCACAAACAATAGTTGTGGTGGCAAATCAATTGAATAAAGATCATAACTTCGTGTATCCATCGAATCATCATCTTAAGCTTGGCACATGCAATCAGGTGCAGGATATGTATATATTGATTGTTTTGGTTTTCTCAGCCTGATATCCCCTTGTCTGTCTCCATGCCCTTCAACAACTGCTTGCCGAAACTCTGACCAACTAATGCTTTTATTCAGGAATAGCTGGCCTAACAATGGCATGTTTGGCTTTATGGTCTTCAAGTTCTCATATGTTCGATGTCCCACCTGTTGGCATCATAAAACTAGTCATCACATCATTCATTCTTGATGCACATCATTATATAGGCATATGCAATCTAAGATTAATATTATATTTTCTGGAACCAAGAAAGAAAGAAATAAACAAGGAAAGAATTTTGATTCATATTTAATCAATCCAATTTATTTTAAGATTTCATAAAACTCCAAGACTACACAGCCAAATTCTTAGCCAGATTGAAAAGTTTTTTCTGATTGAAAATAACCAATTGTTATTTTCACTAAATAAATATGCAAATGAAGAAGTGACTGTCTCCAATGTCTGAACTCCTAGGTTAGAATGGTATGAACGAGGGGTTGAATAGCCACTTCATGCTAAAATTTAGAAAAATAAAGTGCATCCAAATTCTACCTCCCAAGAGCCTACAATGATGGGACCAAAATTCTTTAATGACCTTTTCACTAAGCACCAAATCTCTGTTTATGTCATTCAAAAATCAAAGGAATCAAACTAACCATCCCTAGTTTGGGGAAAAAACAATTTACATAGAGTCAACCAGGATTTGGATGGGCAACAAACACTTTCAGGAAAAATTAGAACAGCAAGGAGAAAACCACAGGATCTGATCATATACACTTTAACACTCCATTGGATATAGCATAAACTAATATTGCGTGGAAGTTAAAAGTTGGTCAGAAATACCTACCAATGCATTATGCATATTTCCTCGAGAAGCGGAGAGGAAGATGTTGCTATGCAAGGCAACATAGTAATCAACTGCAGCTAACAAAGAAGCCTTTCCTTTAATTTGTGCACGTTCCTCTGAAGAGGCAAGACTCTTCTTGTCTTCCATCAGTGGGAAAAGTTCTCTTAAAGTTGAGATCCTAGCTTCTCCACCATAAACCTGAAAAAGATGGGCCATTGACAAGCAGTCAACAAACACAATTATAAGCTAGTGTTTTCTACATTCATAACTCAAGCCAGTAGGGTGGAAGACCTTGTGGGAAGCAAGGTACAGACGAGTACTGTTGTCAAAGCCCAAGGCTGCCAGAAGTAATCCAATCTCTTCAGGAGTCATTGGGCAACGGCCCTGACTCCTTAACTCTTCATCGGTGAACTGAGAGTTAAGAACCCTTCCCTGCCAAATTACTTGTCGATACTTGGCCAGGGCTAGTTTTTCAGCTTTTCCCCCACCAAAATCACAGGCTGAATGAGCAGCCATATCCTGCAAAATGACAAGGTCAGTGGTGAAGGGTACACAAAGGCACAGCCATTAATGTAAACACAATATCAAAAGCAGATTAAAAATAGAGAAAAAGAAACAAAAATTAAACCAACATTTCTGTATGATATAATCAATTCATACCTTATCAAAACGCAGGTGTACCACAATAAACTTCTTTGCTTTCTCTTGATCATTTACATCTGTAGTTTCCCGTAGGTAATCAATGCTGCCTTCTTCAGTTCTTCTAGAAGGATATCTGAGGCGATTGATTAGAGCATCTCCAAGTGCTCTAATGTGGGGAACAAAAACTAATGCTTGAAAATTAACTTTACAACGTAAACGTTGGATTTCGATGGGCAAGCTATCAAAAGTCAGACGGTGAGAGAAGGGAGAAATTGCAGCAATTCCATAGCTGGGAAACAAACAAGAGATCACTGATCAGAAATTGCCAAGTTGAGAAAAAGCAAAAAGGGAAATTTACAGAAGGAAGAACATTTAATTCGTGATGGAAGATTTAGCTACTCCAGCATAAGTAATTATACTACATTGCATCATTGTTATTTTTTGAAAAGTCATAAAGTTAAACTATAACGTAGCATATTGAAACCTTTATCCTGTGCTCAAAATTCTTAAAGACGTGCATAATTTTAGATTTGGAGGTCAAGAGGTAACTACCAACCTCTGCAGCACAGGCAGGACATTATCCAGATACCAGTTAGCTGAAGAATGAACAGGTGCTGTCTTAATTCTGGTAGCTCGAATAGCTGTGGCATAATACTCCCTTGTGCTCCATGAGAATTCATCAGGTAGCTCTTTAACTATAGAAATGTCATCCTTCAGTACATTAATAAAGTGATCCACATCAAATATATCCATGAATTGGCTGCAAGAATCAAAATCAACTTCAGCAAATACAAGGATAAGCAAACATATATAAGCTTGAACCCTCTGTGTGCGCAAATGCATTAACAATACCTTGAATCTCGCCAAACAGGATTGATTTCAAAATATGGGATGACAAGAGTAGCATTCAGTATTTTAGCAACTGCCACAGCATCGCATATCTATCAATAAAACAACTCAATCACATGAGACACTGACGATGCATCAGGATGGGCATGCAATTACAAGAGATAAGCAAGAGAAATCTCAATTAAATTTCGAGTACCTACCCCCATTCTCTGTTGGTTCAATCCTCCATCAAGAAATACCTGAAGATATCCCTCAGATTTTGCTGGTAATGCTGCTCAAAACAATGACAAGTTAATATACAAATGCACGAGCATAGATGTTAACACAAAAACACAAATGAACAGCTTCCAGTCACATTCTCAATGCAGAATTAAGTCAGAAAATAAAAAGAAAGTTCATATGAAAATTCCACACTTCTAATGACTTACAAGAGGCACTTTTAGATTCAGCACATGTTCTCCATCCTTGATCAGCCAAAGGAGCCCAGAGATCATACTGCTTCTCTTGTGTCTATAAAAATTATATTGGAGTTAGTAAAATAGAAAACTTTATCATCAGTATGACAGGAACTTCATAAGCAGACTTTATGCACTCGAACTTTTACTTACAGTCTCACGCTGCAAAGCACTCTTCAGTAGATTTAAGTGCCTTGGTTTTGGAACATTCCACTCCTGAATAAAGCAATCAATTAGTACCATATAATGTTACATCAATAGAGTCAATTTGATAGCTAAATCAGCATCTTAAAATAAAAATAGCTACAAGCATGTGTCGGTGTACACAAATTCCATTCAGAACAATCATATCTCAGAGTAAGTAAAACAGGAAAATTAATTCAAAAGACATTATCATGTTTGCAAAGGTAATAACAAAATATGCAAGTTGCAGTAGCAGCTTTGAGAAAAAAAGATACCATCATAAATAACTCTCTCTTCACTCATATCCCTTTGAGCACAGGTGCATTCTAAATCAGTCTAATGCACTCAAATTACAAAAGTTATCAGGCTGATAATTTTCTGGGAATGTGTCACAATTATCCCTAAAGAAAAGTCATCTCACAGAATTCAGTTCCCATCTCCATGCATGCAATTTATTATTATTTTTCCCTGTTATTTTGTCCATATTTGAGTACCCATAAGAACACAACATTAAATCTGAGATCACTAAGTAAAATCTCCAAAGATAGCATAACACCATAACTCCTAAAAGCCCCATCCACAAGTCAATGGCCAAAGGTTATCGACCATTTGAGTCAAGTGACTTAACTCACCAAACCCAATACATTATTCAGTCAACATATCCATGTTGTAATAGATTTATAGTCTAATAAGCTTGACTACATGACGCTTAAAATTAATAGAATAAGTCACTCAATTATTTGCTATGACATTTGCATCTAAAAAAACCAAAGAAAATTCCTATTGTCCATTTTCAGTGACCGCCTTCACTTTACTAGCAGTTCTCGTTCCCATTTCCATCAAACACCAAAACGCTAACCCAGAAATTAATCGCCAGTTAGACAAAAACAATAATCATAAAACAAACAAATAAAAAAATAGCAGTTGAACGGTTGGCATGTAAATTTAATTTGATAAACTTAAAAAGAAAATCTTCAATGGGTCATAATAAAAAAATGCAAAAAAAAAAAAGAACAACAAAAAGAAAAGATCATCAATCCTCAAGACAGTAACATACCGAGAAAGTAGAAGGGGAGGCATGACTCAATGGAGTAAACAAAGTAGGAAACAGTAGAGGTAAAAGCAGCACAAGAACACCAGCGAGAGCTCCTCTTCTATGAAGAAGCTCCATAACAATAAAAAAGATAAAAATTTCACAAACCCAGATCTCAAAATTGAATCTTTAAGCGATATAAGCTTCTGGGTCTTTCTGTTTTTGCACTTTCCTGTTCTGGGTCCGTGAAATATTAGTTAAAAGAAAAAAAAAAGCGTATTAATGGAGGACAACAACAACCGAAGCAGGAAGCCTCCTCATCACATGTAAATGATAAATGAGGGGGAAGAAGATATAGGATTCCACATTACAATCATAAATAACTTTATTAATTTTTTTTTTTTTTAATTATTGTTCCTTGAGGTCTGTGACAAGAAAAGAAAAGGAGAGTTAAGGCATCTAACATGGACACCTGTGCAAGATGAAAGCTGTGGCCTTTGATTATGGAAGGTGGTGTCACTTTCACCACTCTCAAGGGCCCAGAAACAACCAAAAAAAAAAAAACACGTAAAAAAGCAATCTTTTTAGAACTTTGATTAAAAACAAATTGCGTTTGTGTACCGTTTAACCTTTACTTTTGCTACGTTTGCTAATGAATGAGCATTAAGATTTT
>CATIWM010102199.1:0-11197 GCA_949671775.1 Mallotus repandus | reverse complement strand
ATATATATATATATATATATAGTCTAGGGGGTCACCATTCCCCTATTTTAATTCCTCCTATATGGTATTAAGTCAATAGTTTTTCTCTACTCAGGAAGAGGTAATGCTCTTCCTTCACAACTCGAGGGACTACAATTTGAGTTGCGATGCCTAGACAGAGTATAGAAAAGAAAAAACTACAAGTTATTCCCCCAATCAAACTTAATGGTCTAGGTGTAATGCCTTGAACATGCTAGGTTGGGGTTGGGACAATCACCCAAAGCTAAGTGATGCCGAGAGCACTTAGCGAGTGTAGGCTTATATATTCTCTAATTTTGTGCAATCAATCAAACTATTGATATTTGTTTAATTATATTTTTCATTTAATAAAAACACCTATAAAATTCAATATATTGATATTTTTTAATTACTATATATCACGAGTCAAATAAATTTTTTATTCATGTGTGAAACATGTCGTTGTTTAATAATATATATATATATATATATATACACACACACATGAAGGGGGGGCTCAACGTCGTCTAAATAGATTTGGAACAACTAGAAAAGTTGGAGGAGCAAATTGAAATGACTTTAAAATTAGGATTAAATTGATAATTGGCCTATAGTTCAGGATATAATTGATCATTTTCCCTTCAGTTTTGTTTTTTTATGTTTTTGCCATGTCAAACATATTAATTGTCACGTCATCTCTGGCACAAGCTCAATGTCGTCTAGATAGATTTGGAACAACTCGAAAAAGTTGGAGGAACAAATTGATACGAATTTAAAATTAGAATTAGATTGATAATTGACCCATAGTTCAAGATAGAATTGATAATTTTTCCTATTATAAAATAACACTATTAAGATTGACAAATTAAATTGACATATGAATACTCTTACTATTTTTAAATATTTATTAAATTAAACTTTGTTAAATAAATAATTATAATTAATTAAAATTTTTATTTTCTTGCATCTGTAATTATATTTTAAAAAAATAGAGCACATAATTTGTTTGAAAGTATATTTTATATTAGAAAAGTAGTATAATTATCATTTTAGATATTTTAAATTTTTATAAAATTTAACAAAAAAAGAGTTGAAATTAAATTAATTAATATTTATTATTTAATTATTAATTAAATTTAAAAATTACATTAAATTAATTTTTTAGTAAATAAAAATATTAATATTAAAAATATTGAAGAAATAAAGTGTCATATGTCAAATAACAAATTTATTGAAATTGTAATAAATTATAAATTTAATGGGATTGTAATATTTAAATTATTATAAAGAAAATATAACTTTTATTATTTTTAAATTTTTATTAAAAGTAACTAATGATTTTTTATTATCTTATAATTAATTATGACCATAATATTTTTTATATGAAATTAGTTTTGGAGTTTAGAAAAATTAATTAGAAAAAATATTGAAAGAATATTATATAATCATTTAAATAAAAAATTTATCAGAACTATAATGAATTATAACTATATTAAGTTAATATAAAATTGTTATATAAATAAATAACATTGTTATTATTTTTAAAAATTTTATCTAATAATAATAATAATAATAATAATAATAATAGAAATAATAATACTATGTTTAATAATTTATTTACTTAGATCACAAGTCTACAAAATTTTAGATTCATATGTGAAGCACATGATTGTTTGCTAGTATTTTCTAAGTATAGGAACCAATATTTTTTTTCATTAGAACTTGATATGTTTTTATAAACTTTCATTATTTTTTGTTAATTTAAAAAAATTTTATGTGAAATAGTCAAAATAATTTTGATTTATATAATTTGAAAAACCACAAAAATTAATTTCATAAAAGTGTTTATTTTTCTATAATGCAACAATTTAATGTAAAATATATCAAATTACGATGAAAAAAACACTATAAAAGTTATATTTATGAAAAATGATATTATTTTACAAAAAAAAAAACACAATATTTTTTCATATTTTTTGTAAGTTTCTATAAATTTTTTGAACAAAGTACATTATTTTATTTTAAAACAAAGTAAGTATGGAAAGAACATTTATTCTGAATTTTTATGACTATTATAAGTAAAAAATGACTAGAAGGATATTCAAGATTCTTACACTCCACATTTAGTATTTTTAAAGTGCAAATAATATAATTATTTATAATAATATTATTAATATTAATATTAACATATTTTTATTATTAATAATATTTTTAGACTGTACTTTTTATTATTTATCTAAATAAACTACACATGCTATCAAAATAAATATTTTTAATTTTTAAAGATAATTCTATATTAATGTTAATTTTTTTTAAATCATGAGGACAGACAAAATACATTCAAATCAATTGAGGAAAACATTAGTTCATATGTGCAGTTAAAAGTAAAAAAATTTGACTAATATTAAAAATATTTTTAATTATAATTTTAATTTCACTAAAATAATTGTTTTACTATTTAAAATAAATATATTGGCATATATACAACTATTAATTTTAACAACTTAAAATTTAAGTTTTTCAATAACACAGAATTTCAGGTAAAAAAATATTAGAAGATTGATTTTACTATAAAAATAAAAATAAAAATAAATATTGTTTAATTCTCTATAATACATTTGAACAAGTTAAAAAGGATAAATGTCTAAATAGTGTCTGAACCTTTTCGCTTTTACTATTTTGGTATTTGAATAATTTTTCTTTTATAATTAAGTGTTTGAACCTGTAAAAAATTTATAAAATGTTGTTTCTATCAAGTTTTACAGGTTAAAAATGTTTACATGTTTTATTTTAGACAATAGATTGACTTAAATTTCCTTTTTATATTAGAATTAATTTTTTTAGTATTTTCAATTTAAAAAATTTGGTTTTCATTCTCATATATTAAATTTGAAAGAAAAATACATTAAATAATATTAAAATAAAATAAAATAAAAAATAAAATTGAACTATTATTATTGCAAATAAAAATAAAAGTAAAATAAAAATGTTAAGTTTATTTGTAATATGAAAGAGTGAACAAAAATACAAACAAAACTTTATTTATGATCATTAAAAAAAGTAAAATAATTTTTAATGGATAAAAAATTTAATTTGACTAAAATTGTGAACAAAAAAATTAAATTCCACCATTATAATTAACAAAATAAAGTTTTAAAAATTTTTATTTTAACATAATATTATAATTAATTATTTGAATAAAAATTAATTAAATTTCTAAAACTATACTACAATACAATTTCTAAAAATTTGCTATTTATTTAATTTATATTAGCTCAAATAAAAGTTTAAATAATTAGAATAAAAAAATATAATTTAATATATGGTTAGAATATACTTATTGATCAAAACTGAAAAGTTTATGTCATTTATAATATCATGTCAGTTTAGGTCAATTAATAGAAAAATCAGAAATAGTTCCATAATTTAATTTTTATCATACTCTTCAAAATATTAAAAAAAATTACCATTTATTTTATCCAATCATATCTAAATCTAAATAATTTTATATAGATATTAAGAAAAAAAAATTTATATAATACATTTTCTATATAGAAATATAAAATTAGATTACATATAAGTTTTAGCTTAACCTTTCAACGCTTTGCTAAACCTATTTTGGCAAACCCATTTCGATAAACGACTCCAAACCTATTTTCCCAAACGCATTGGAAATCTCATTTCCTCCTAAAAAAATCTTTTTTTTTTAAAGATTTTTCCACTTTTTTAGCCTAATAAAAAATAGTAGAAAAAGAAGCAACAAATAGCACGAGTCCTATCAAGAAAAATCTTAGAAAGAAAAATGTTAAGATTGAAAAATGAAAAAGTAGCAGATCTAAATTAAAAAGAGAAGAAAAGTTATAGACATAACATACTATAGTTTCCAGTTTCACTTAGAATTTTTTTTTTTTTTGTCAACTATAGAAATATATTAACAAGCCAAAAAATGAACAAAGACTGGTGGGTAATTACAATACCCAGTCATAAGGAAGTCTATGATGTAAAACAGCTTTAGCTATATAGTCTGCTGCTACATTAGCTTTCCTAGTAACCCACTTAAAATAAATATTTACAAACAGATGACTTTTGTTATAAATAGTATGAACCAAATTAGCAATACACCAATTAGGTTCAATAACCTTATAAAGAGCCTAAACAACCAATAAAGAATCCATCTCAAAAATACAATGGGTACAACTAGAGGATAATACAAAATCAAGACCAAAAAGGAAAGCTTCAGCTGAAAGAGCTGAATGAGTAGCTTTAATTTGAGCAGTACCATAAAGAAGCCGTTCATTTGCATCTCTACCCAAAATGGCTAAACCTGACCTATTGAAAGCATCGTCAACATTAAATTTGATAAAGCCAAACGGAGGAGGCATCCATACTAAAAAAGAATTAATAGAAGTAGACACATGATTGTTACTATTTTCATGTAAAACATCAGTAACATTAGTATAAGCATCTGAAAAAGCGGCCATAACTTCATTATGAAAATTATAAGCCTTTTGAATGCAAAGCATAGGTTGCGGGTTGATATTTTCAAAAATGCAAGTATTCTAAGCCTTCCATATAAACCATACAATCACCAATAACAAAGAAAATTGTTAAGGGTCAATGATTATTATTTTTGGTGTAATTTGATAAATTTTAATAATTGTTTAGAGGGTGTATTAGTTAATATGTGTATGTATATATAAATATTGTGTTAGATTATATATATATATATACACATAAAAACTCATTTTCTCTCCCCTCTCTTTTTTCTTTTTCTTTTTCTTTTCTCTTTTTCTTCTTCTCCTTCTTCTTCTCAATCTTGCTATCTACCACTGCCACTGCCTGCACCAGGCCGCCGCCGAACGTCACCGCCATCACTTTGAAAAGCCACCAGCGACTCCCCCTTCCTTCGGCCACCTCCTCTTCCCTCTTCTCCTTCATTTCTTCACGTTGTCGGAAAGGAAAACGGTCAATGGTGCCCCCTCCAGCCACCCCAGACCTTGTCCTTGGTTTCAAACGACTCGTCTCCTTCTGGGTAACAAAACCCCTCAATCAATTTCACCAAGTAACACTAGCAACCACCTCAATTTGAGGTAAATTGATTTTAACTATTCTAACCAATTCATGCAATTTAAGTTAAAATTGGACTTAGTTGTAGTTATATAAAATGAAATTGAGGTTAAGATCTTACTATTGATGTATTTTAAATAATTTTCTAAATTTTTAGAATTTTCAGGTTACTATTCCGGTGTTTGGTTACTATTCAGGGTCTCGGGACCGGTCCATTGCCCAATTGGAAAAGAGAATGTTATTTGAATTCAAGTAGGCTTATTGGCCAGTAAGGTTCAGTGATTGAGGTTATGAAATTCTTAGGGTTCTACTCCGATCCTCCACTTGTTTCTGTCTGTTGTATTGATATAAAAAAAATATTTTTGCAGCATCTGCATGAAATGCATGTATAAACTAAATAAATATAAATATACAAATATTATTATACTGATGCTTGAGTGTTTGTGCCCTTAGGTTGCATGCATATCTATAATAATGATTCACTCATTGAGGTATGATTCCCCTCGAAAATTTTTCAAGATATATCTCTTCAAATCTCCCACAGTAATCTTCTTCACCGAACTCATTCTTCACCAACTGATTTATGTAAATTTTAAACTATCATTTCTTTGTATTTCTTAGACGCTGCAGTAGTAGTACGTACTTGTTGTAGTATGTTATGATGATTTTGACAGTGATCTTGTACTTGACTGTTTGTAAAAATATTTTATTGCGATATTATTTACGGAAGATTCTTTATGTTTTAAAAAATTTTAATTCTTTGGTAAATTTGTGTTTATATTTGGTGTGTAAGTTGTGCTTTAGACTTGCTACGGTTTCCGGATTTATGTGAATTCCCGTTCCCTAGTGCTAGGCATGACCTCTGGGTTTGGGTCTTATCAAAGTTGGTATCAGAGCCTGGTTTAGTATTGTTTGACTTAGGTTGGTAGAGTTTGAGTTTTCTTTAAGACTACTGCAGCGATTAGGTTTGATTATGTCCTTAAAAAGTCTTCCTTGCTTTTAGATTTCCGCGTAACTATTAAGATATCTTTTGTTACTTGAATTGTGTGTTTTATTTCTTTTCTCTTTTCAGAATGAGGAAGAGAGCACGATTCACTCCACCGGTTAATGAGGCTGAGGACGGGGAGTCTTACCAGGATGAAGCTCTACCCCCTGTGCCGCTAGCTAGGGGTAGGGGTAGAGGTAGACCCAAAGGGGCGGTAGGTCGCCGTAGACAAAGAGAGCTGCAAGATGATGAACCTGCAGGCTAGGATTTTAAGGAAGTTGCCTATGCACCAAGAGTTCAACAGCTATACCTCAGGTTGTACAGCCTATACAACCTCTATTTTAGCAAGGAGTTTAAGGTATGTCAGACCTAAAGGCAATATTATTTTATGCCAGAATCGGCAGGATTTCTTTTGATAGGACTTCAGACTCGCTAGATTTTTTCCATGCGATTGAGTTAAGGACTCGGACTGCGCATGCCGAGTATCAGAGGATACTTATTATCGAGTTATCAGTTGAGGGGCCAACGTTAGTTTAATTTGTTAAGGTGATTCAACCCCATATGACTACACTCACTTGGGCTCAGTTCAGAGAGTGGTTTATGAGATGATTTTACCCAGAGCTGATGAGGATGAGTTACTGACTCTGGTTGACTAATATTTCTAAATGTGATAGGTCAGTGGAGGATTATACCGGGGAGTTTCTTAGACTATCCCGATATGCCGAGGATATGATGAGGGATCAACACTTCGCCGTCACCATTTATGTCACTAGTTTGGGTTATACATTTGCTGGAATGCCTACTGTAGGCTTAACTCTTGAGGCAGTGACTGAGTTAGCCAAGGAAATTGAGCTTAAGCTCATTAGGCAGGGAGTTATCCCTGATTTCTATCAGATTGAAGGTACCAGAGCAGGAGGATATTAGAGTATTCAGCATATAGTGTTTCCAATAAGCTCTAGTAGTCAGCCCAGAGGATCTTTTCAGCAGGGCTAGAGACCTTAGCATGGGGTCCATAAGGGCTGTAGACATGGCCGCAATGGAGCCTACAGACCTGTCAGGTTTGGTTCAGGTGCTACTAGTAGCAGTAGCGGTCAAAGTTCAAGATATGGTAGCACAGGATTTGCAGCCAGTGCTTGTTAGACTTATGGCAGAGTCCATCAAGGACCGTGCTATATGGCTCTAGGAACGTGCTTCAGATGTGGACAGACTGGGCATTATGCTATATCATGCCCTCATTCAAGTTTTCAGTAGCAGTTCCCTCAGTCTTCTCTAGCCAGTGTAGCTCCAGCACAGTTTCAACTGCCACCATTCCAGTATCAGGGTACCTCTCAGTTTGTAGCCCAGCATGGGCGAGGTAGAGGAGGCAGAGGACAGGCTAGAGTTTTCACTCTCGCGCAGCAGGATGCTTAGACATCCAGTCGTAGCAAGTACACTTTCAATATGTTACCTTGAGGCTAGAAATTTAATTGATTTGGGTGCTACCCATTCTTTTATATCTCCTATTTTTGCTTTAAAATCGGGTTGGCAAGCTGCGAGGATGGTAATTCCTTTATCAGTTGCCACACCTTTAAGTGATTCTTTGGACACTGATGTTATTTTGCTGGGGTATCCTGTGTTGGTAGAGGGTAGAGAGTTGCCAGTAGACTTGGTGTTGTTAGATGTGATGAACTTTTATGTAATCCTGGGAATGAATTGGTTGTCTCAGCATTATGTCAATATGGATTGTCGTAGCAAAGAGGTAATTTTCAAAATTTTGGGTGAAGAGGAATTCAAGTTCGTGGGTGATAAGAGTTCTGCACTTTAGAATCTTATCTCCGCCATTATGGTAAGAAAGATGCTGAGAAAAGGGTGTTAAGGATACTTGACATTGGTTAGGGACACAACTGTAGAACAAACATCCATCTCAGATGTTCCTGTAGCTTATGAGTTTTCTTATGTCTTTCCTGATGAATTACCAAGTTTACCACCTCATAGAGAGATAGAATTTTACATTGATGTGGTTCCAAGCATAACTCTTATCTTTATGTCACCTTATAGGATGGCTCTTGCAGAGTTAAAAGAGTTAAAGATGCAGCTGCAAGAGTTGTTGAATAAGGGTTTTATAAGACCCAGTACTTCTCCTTAGAGTGCACCAGTTTTATTTGTGAAGAAGAAGAAGGATGGTACATTTAGACTATGCATTGATTGCAGAGAATTAAACAAGTTGATTGTCAAGAAAAAGTATCCTCTTCCGAGGATAAATGATTTGTTTGATCAGCTTTAAGGTGCACAATTTTTCTCTGAGATCGACTTGAGGTCGGGCTATCATCAGTTACAAATAAGAGAAGTTTACATTCCTAAAATGGCATTCTGTACTAGAGATGGCCATTATGAGTTCATTTTGATGTCTTTCGGATTAACCAATGCACCAACAACTTTTATGGATCTGATGAATAGGGTGTTCAGACCATTTGTGGATCAGTTTATAGTAATATTCATTAATGATATATTGGTGTATTCGAAGAGCATGGAATAACATGTGTATCACTTGAGAACATTGCGGCAGACATTAAAGGAACAACAACTTTATGCTAAGTTCTCAAAGTGTGATTTTTGGCTTGAAAGTGTGACATTCATTGGACATGTAGTGTCTAAGGATGGCATTCAGGTTGATCCACAGAAGATTGAGGCAGTATTTGAGTGGCCTATACCGACAACAGTCACAGACATTCAGAGTTTCTTGGGTTTGGCAGGGTATTATAGGAGGTTTGTTCAAGATTTATCAAGGATTGCAGCACCTATGACCCACCTAAGTTAGAAGAATGTGAAGTTTGTGTGGTAAAAAGCATGTGAGAATAGCTTTCAACTGCTAAAAGAGAAGTTGACTACAGCTCTAGTGTTGACTTTGCCTAATAGAGTAGACAAGTTCACTGTGTACTGTGATGCTTTTAGAGTTGGCCTAGGTTGTGTATTGATGCAAAATGGTAGGGTAGTGGCTTATGCTTCCCGACAATTGAAGAAGCATGAACAAAACTATCCTACTCATGACCTAGAAATGGTTGCTGTTATCTTTACTCTCATAATGTTGAGGCATTATCTGTATGGGGTGACATGCAAAATTTACACTGACCATAATAGTCTGAACTATATTTTTCAGTAGAGATATGAATCTCAGACAAAGAATATGGCTAGAACTTCTGAAGGATTATGATTGTGACATCTTGTACCACTGAGGCAAGGCTAATGTGGTAGTAAACGCCTTGAGTAGGAAGTCCTCGTGTAATCTTGCTCATATTAGTGTGGAAAGGAGACTTTTGATCCAAGAGATGCACAAGTTAGTAGACCAAGGGTTGATGATGAAGATAACCAGGGCAAGAGGATTGTTAGATTAGTTCAGAGTTAGATCGATATTAAGGGATAGGATTAAAGCAGCTTAAAGCTGAGATCCTGATTTGGTAGAGCTTGTGGAGAAGGTTTATGAAGGGAAGTTTGCTGATTTTAACCTTGATAATGAAGGTGTTCTATGGATTAGTGGAAGGTTGTGTGTTCCTAATGTGGAAAACTTGAGAGAAGAGATCTTGGAAGAAGATCATTATGCAGCCTACAGTGTACATCCTGGTTTTACCAAGATGTACCACAATATAAAGGATATTTATTGGTGGGATGGAATGAAGAAAGATGTAGCAGAGTTTGTTTCCAAATGTCTGACTTGCCAGAAAGTGAAAGCAGATCACCAGAAACCTTCAACAAAACTTTAGCCTCTTCCGATTCCTGAGTGGAAATGGGAGAGAGTCATCATAGATTTTGTGATAGGGTTACCTCATTCAAAAGATGGATATGATTCCATTTAGGTGATAGTGGACAGGTTAACCAAATCAGCTCACATTCTGCTAGTTAAGTTACTTATTGAATGGCTAAATAGGCTAGATTATACATCAAGCACATTGTGTGTCTTCATGGGGTACCTGTTTCTATTATTTCTGATTGAGGTTCGGTGTTTACCTCATGATTTTGGTAGAAGTTACAAGAAGCATTGGGTACTAGACTTGATTTTAGTACTGCTTTTCATCCTCAGACAGATGGTCAATCTGAGAGAACGATCCAAACACATGAAGATATGTTGAGAATGTGTGTAATGGATCTTGGAGGTAGTTGGGATGATTATTTGTCATTGGTAGAGTTTGCTTATAACAACAGCTACCATAGCAGTATTGAGATGGCACCATATGAAGCTTTATATGGAATAAAATGTAGCTCCCCTTTGTGTTGGAATGAAGTTGGAGAAAAAGAGCTAGCTGAACAAAAAAATATGAAGGATACGTCCGAGAAGGTTTCTTTGATCAGAAAAAGATTGGAAACGGCAGCTAGCAAGCAGAAAAATTGTGCAGATTAGAAGCGCAAAGATGTGAAATTTCAAGTTGAGGATTATGTATTTTTGAAGGTGTTACCAATGAAGGGTGTTATGAGATTTGGCAAGAAGGGAAAGTTGGCACCGAAATATATAGGGCCTTTTGAGATTACGGAGAGAATTGGCATGGTTGCCTATCGGTTGGCTTTGCCTCCGAATTTATCTCAAGTGCACCCAGTGTTTCACATTTCGGTGCTTAGGAAGTATATTCGTATCCTTCGCATGTTTTTCGGCCCCAAAGTGTGGAAGTGAATGAAGATTTGACGTATGAGGAAAAACCAGTTGCAATTGTTAACTATCAAGTTCATCAGTTACGTTCTAAGCAAATTCCTACAGTCAAAGTCTTGTGGAGGAGCAACAATGTTGAAGAGCACACGTAGGAGATTGAGGCAGAAATGCAGGTGGCATATCCTTATCTTTTTCCTCGATAAAACTTTGTACTCCTTTCTATTTGTTAAAATTCGATGATGAATTTTTGTAAGGGGGGAAGATTGTTATAATTTGTATTTTATTTAACTATTAAATTGAATTGATGATTTAAAGTGTTAGTTATTATTTTATTATTTTTATGAAATTATTATTATTTGTGTAATTTAATAAATTTTAATAATTGTTTAAAGGGTATTGTAAGCACCCAATTTCGGGATGACTAGAGCATGGATGCGACAGAGGACCCGATGATGAAAATAAACTGTGAAATTAGATTTATTGGATTTGATTTATTGGTTTAGAACTAAATTGTAAATTATTTTTAAAATTTA
>CATIWM010102186.1:0-12983 GCA_949671775.1 Mallotus repandus | reverse complement strand
AATGTGCATTACACAAATTTAAACTTCATATATTAACAAACAAAGTATAGTACAAAAGAAAAGAAATATAAAAAAATAAACAATACTAAACAAAACAAAATAACTTCTAAAAATCACTTCTTCAGCTTCCTTCTCCTTCTAATCTTCAAAGTCTGCTTTGAATCACTGACCACTTCACCATGGACCATTCTCATACCATATCAATACAGAGATAATGCAAGCCTTAACCTATAAACTTCAATATCAAAATTTTTAGGAATCTCATTGTCGTGAATAAAGTATTTAGCAAATGCAGCAACAAAAATGCCACAATCACTAAAAAAATATTAAAAAATAAAATTAATAAAAAAAGAAACAATAAAAAAAATATCAAAAACCTTACGTAGTTTCTTGAATAGGCAAATCAGAAACAAGATCAACGCGCAAATGCCTTTTATCACCAACATTACGGTCAGAAAAAATCCCAATCTCTTTAAAAAAGTTGGTTGCATCACACTATAAGACTTAATGACATCAACAACATAAGCAGTATCATGAGCACCCTTTAAAGAATTATATAGGTAAATACACCAATCCTTGATGCTTGACCTTGCAAGAACCCTGTGTTGTTGAGAATTGATATGAACAGGAAACATAATATGCTCAACATCAACGTATGGCTTTGACATATACATCACTTCTCCTATTATATACTCACATACAATATGAATGAAAGAAAACGTAAACATATTTTCTAATAAAGGACCATAAGCTTTCTACAAACTTCCATCAAATAATGCATATGTTATTATGAAAGATACATTGCAACTTCCAGAACATTTCCCCCATTTTCTAAAATAATAAAAAATCACATCAAGGTGCTGTAAAAAAAACAACAATAAGAACAAAGAATAAAATAACAAAACAAAAGACAATAAATAATAAAATAACAAACATACAGAACATGTGATGAGCTCCTAAGATAAAACAAGGTATGAAACTATGTTTTTAAAAAAATTACACCAATATTATAATTGAATCCAAGACTTAGAACCTCATATTTCTCAGGATACTTGAACTTTGATCTAGCAAGAATAAAAAATAATATTAAAATATAGATAATGTATGAAAAATAAAATAATTACTTATTGTGCTTATAAACTCCTTCATCAATCCATTTATTAAAACTAACAAGCTCTTAAAAATTAGGAGCACTATCAACATCATCATCAAAAGGCCAAGGAGCATAACATAACTTGGCAACTTCCTTTAAGCTTAATCCTGAATCGAACTCCCTAACAAATGGAGATTTAACTTGCACACTCAACTTAACAACCCTCCTTGAATATAACACACTTTCAAGAGTATGAACCATTAATCTAGGTCGAACATATCTAGGTTCAACATGTGGAACTATAGCTCTCTTTGGATTAGTAGATGGATCAACAGATAGATTAATAGGTTCAGGTGTAGCTTCCTAAAAAAAATACAATTAAACAACATAAAAATAAAAATAAAAGCAACAAAAAGAAACTAAAAGCAACAAAGAGCAACACGAAGCAACAAAAAGAAATAAAAAGCAACAACATAAAATTTACCCTTCTCTTTCTAAAACTTTTCACAATAGCATTTATCTTCTCTAAAAAAAACTATCATCAGAATCACTATTAAAAGAATTAGATTCCACAACAGCACCTAAAACATCTTTTCTCTTCTGCTCTTCAACATTTTTCTTCTGCTCTTGCTCTTCAATATTTTTCTTCAGTTCTTCATTTTCCTTGTCCTCTTCTTCATTTTCCTTCTCCTCTTCATTTTTTCTCCTATTCTTTATTTCTCATATTCTCTTCATCAGCACTATTTTTCTCCTCATTCAATTCATTTCTCTCTATACCTAAAGCAACAACATCTACAAAAAGATCCAAAATACAATTTCTCTCAACATCACCATCCTTATCATCTTTACCATCAAAACCAACTCCATCATTCTTATCAATATTGGAAGAAAGAGAAGAAAATTTATTTTGAAGAATTATGTCTAACTTCCTTTCTAAAATAGAAAGTCTCTCCCCAACAAAACCTCTTAAAAAAGAAATTTCTTCATTAAGTCTCTTATTTAAATCATCAATTTTCTTTATCAATAGAGACTCCCTATCACCAACAGCATAACCAATACTTGATCGCTCTTTATGACTACCATATTTCACTTTTTTAGACTTTCGCGAAAAAAATGATTTGAAATCATCTCCACTATTCATATTTTGATCACGAACAGGAGATACATGCACTTTTTCAACTTTTGATTTCTTAAAAAAGTCATTCAAATCCAAAGACTCCTCTTCAGCAAGAGTAGGAATAATATTTTTCAATTTCAAGTAGGGAATAATATTTTTCAATTTCAAGTAGGAATAATATTTTTCAATTTCAACCACAAAAATAATAAATATAAAAAATAAGAAACAATAAGCAACAAAAGCTAGAAAAATGAGAAAAAAAATAATTAGGATAAATTCATAATATGTAAATTCAACCTCTTGAAATTCAACACAATAGAATTATGCCATTTTAACAGATGAGGAATTGAAGAACCCACAGAACAGCAAACACACGATCACAATAATCGCAGCATTCTTCTCAACCCTCAGTAGCCTTCCCTTTAAAGAATCCAAAGTAAAACTAAAAACATCTTTTCCCCAAGGATATTGATTATACAAATTAGCATCAATAACATCGAAATAATCTTTATTAACAAACTTATCCTTAGGAGAAGAAAACAAAGACAAACTAATAAAATAAAGCACAACCAACTTCACAGTATCCTCATCACAATCAAACTCTCTAGAAAGAAAACAATCTTCAATATCACTCTTCTTCACTTTTGAATAACTATCAAAATACTTATCAATCAAATTGTTCTTCAGAAATTTCCCAATCTTTTTACTCTCAAAATCATCAGTACATTTCAGGCTAGTAATAAGAGCAAATTCATCAATAGAAAACTTTAAAACAAAACTAGAAATATAAACCAAATTTCATCAAACTTAGATTGACTTATTTCCCTTAAAAGCAAGAAATGAACAACCTAAGCTTCAAATTTCACATCCTTCATATCCAAACAACAACCAAAACAAGTTATTCTAAACAAATCCAATTGATTTTCACTCAATTTCTCCTTCAGCTTTGAAATAGCATTCGAATTCATACTACTAGAAACCCTACTGTTAAAACGGTCCTCTAGTTTAATGAAATACTCCCATTCCTGAAAGAAATAATAAAAATTACATTAAAAACTCAAAAAAAAAAGCAACAAAAAGCAACAAACCTAAAACAACATATACAGCAACAAGAAACAACAAAAAGTAACAACAACTTAATAAGAAAAATAACGGATTCAAAAAAAATTTAAAAAAACATCCATACTTTAAAGCAACCTTCAGATTTCTAATGAAAGCTTTCACTAAAGGACAATTTCTTCTTCTTAGAAATAGTGTCACTCTTTTTAGAAACATTATCATTCTTCCTCTTCTTAGAAACAGTATCACTCTTCTTCTTTACAGATAAAGGAGAATCCATATCCTTCTTCTTTTCTGATGAAGGAGAACCACCAAAAGTCATTTTCAAACTAGACTTTGCAGCACTACTGCTTAAAAGATGAGACATCCTTCTAGAAACAATATTAGTACTATCTTTTTCCATAGCTGCTAACTTAAACTCCAATCAAAAACAAGAAAAAAATGACAAGTTGAAGAAGAAACTATAAATTTAAATCCCTAGGAAACCAAAGAAACAACCAACAGGAAGTTAAAACAAAGAAAAAAAACTGACGAGAAATCGCTACAATAGAGAAAGATTAGAAATGAAAAACGGAAAGACATGAGTCAAAAAATGAAAACACAAAAACCAAATTTGAAAAAAGTGAATGGGTCGAACCACAAAAGAAAAACCTATGGTCAAATGGGCTAATTTATGAAATTTTCTCTAATTTTTAATATTTAAAATTATAAATATAAAATCTTTTTTGAAATTAATATGTATAGTTGAATACAATTGAACATATAAATGTAAATTTTAAAAATTTTAAACAACTTAATTAATATCTATAATAGAATTAAACATATAAATAACAACAGCTGTAAATAGTTTTATCAAACACTTAATATTGATCAGCTAACAGATACCAACTAACTACTATTAGTAACAGTTACCAGCTAACAGCCACCAACTATCAACAATAGTTTAGCTAAATATGCCCGAGATGTTACATTACAAATTAAAAAATATGTATATAAAATTCAACTTCAAATTTGAAATCTAATAATGTCATATTACAGTCGTACAAGGAGTTGATTATGACAAGACTTACATAGAGTTGAATTTGACTTGGAGATAGATGCATATTTTCATTTTCAGAAGCTAAGACACATACATATCAAAGAGATTTTGATATATATGACAAAAGGCTTCAAATCTTACATGAGTTCAACCTTACTTAGTCCAGCAATATCAAAACCCACCATGAAAATTGTCATTTTTTAATGGTTACTAGATAGCTCTGAACAACAGGTATCAAATTTTCCTTTAAAGGCAGAGTCTCTCTGATGACTTGTTGCTACGTAAAATTCTAAACCCACTTGTATAAGATTGGATAGTTATTACTTTCAAACACTTTAAAAGCACCAACGTCTTCAAAAACTTGTAACCAAACTGCAATCCATCCAAATGCAATGTCCAGGAACCCAATTGAATCTCCTCCAAAGAACTTCTTGCCTTTGAGCTTATCATCTAATCTTTGTAGACCTTTTTTGCTTGACTCACTTATTTCTCTTTTCTCTCTCCTTCAAATACCTTTGCTCTTCTTATAGGTTTATGCAACTGGTAAAATAAGAACAAACCCATCAATTTGCAGGTTGTGCTTATATATAAGCTCAATTATATATCATGCAAAAGTAATGTCTTAGTGGTATCAATGCAATTGTTAACCACACGAAGAAGGTAAATTTTTAGTATGTTAAAAAGGAGGATGATGGGTGAAATCTGCAAGAGCATAGAATCGTACAAATAGTAATAAAAAGATATCGTTCCCACAGGGATAGTATTAATTACAGAGCTAATCTTAATATTTTGCTTATCTAGACTACCGATAATTTCAATAAGAAAACAAGTAAATTAAATCTAAAACAATATAAAAGTTTTTCACAAAATCTATATAATTAAAGGCGTTAGGGTTTAATTCCCCCGGCTCAAATTAATTCAAAGGACAGTAAATTCTTATTTATTATGAATAGCATTTCATTTATGAAGCATCATTAATATTGTGATGTCTCTCTCAAATACTCTCACAATTAATCAATTATGATAATTAAGTGATTATCTAGCTCTTACTAGCACAAATAATTAATTATAACCAATATATTCAAGCATTCTTCTATGGAATATTAACATTAAAGTGTCTCTCAACTAAGTCAATTTAAATTAATAAGTTGTTATTGCTTTTCTCACTAGAATTAATCTCTCGATCTAACTTTAGTTTCTAATTCAATTTAAAGGGTAGCCAAGCTTATGAAATGCATTAAGTCCAATAACTCTCATGAAATGTATAACCTTTTATTTAGAATTTATTTGGTTAAGTTCATATTGAGCCAAGTTTATTAAAACCCTAACTAACCTACTTAGTTACTCATAGAAATTAGAGAAAAACAACAAAAGATGAAGATTGCTAACATTTTCATAATTAAATAAATAAATAAAGAGTAAGAGAATAGAAGAAGAAAAACTCTTTTTATTCAGCTTGCTCAATATTGTCTTGAATCATCAACTCTTGTCCTCCAATGCAATAGCTTGAGTTGAAAATAAATAAAACTAAAATTAAAATAAATAATTCTTCTATCAAGAGTGTTGTTTTCTGAGGTAGCAGCCTCTAAAAATTGTATATCACTGAAAAATAAAATTTCTCTATTTATAGAGTTCACCAAAAAAAAACCCTAAAAATAACTTTCCAAATTCAGCATTTTGTGTCGGTCAAGTGACAAGGCTATGTCACACAACAGACTCCCAAAATGCAGTTCTCTGACACGGCTGTGTCGGAATAGCCTTTAGCAGCTCTTTAATTTCTCGAATCAGGCACAGCTGTGTCTAAAATATGACACGACTGTGTCCCTACTCTGCTTCAAAATCCTCATTTTTTTGCCCTTTTCAATGACCAAAATTGTTCCTAACTTCAAGCTCTCATTGCTTTCGTCCAACATAAATTCCCACTGAAAGAACCTACCAAAATTCACACCCAAAACAATGTAAAATGTATAAAAAGTAATTAAACATGCTTAAAATGATAAATTTAATATTATTTTAACTCTAAATGCAATTTATACCTAAAACATACTTTTACCTAATAAATACTTATAATTCTAATAGTAAAATACAATTATTTAATGCTTAAAATATGACATTTTTAGCACTTATCAACTCCCCCACACTTGAGTTTTTGCTTGTCCTCAAGCAAACCTCATTCATGCAATGAATAAAACTCGTTAGCTAGCTTCACTTGAACAACCACTTTAATCTTCCATTAATACAAAACTTAAAAAATTGAAACTAAAACAATAAACCAAGGTCAAGGATATTAAAATTTACCGTGTAAAGAGCAAACTTTCTCATTGAATTCATGAAAATAAACTACTGATTTTGGAGAAAAATGAAAGCAAGGAAAGATCATTTTAGTCTCTAGCTAGTCACATTCTCAATATGCAAGGTTCCTTTTTATGTTTTTATTTAATTGCTTATAAAGGTTTCCCAATTATAGTGATCCCCCACCTTTCTCATATTACTCAGTGTGGATACTTTAAAGGGTCCTTTGGATACTCATACTCATATTAAAGCATTGGAGTAGATAGAGCTTATGCAAACTTAATACACTTCAAAGCAAGTTCTAAGCAATTTATGGAGTGAGAGCATTTTACACTCCATCTCACTTTTATTTATTTTTATTATTTTATTTTATGCTTCCAAAACATGTAAGAATCTACCAACATAGGCTAGACTTTAATCTTTACTCTACAACACCAAAAATCTAAGTTCAATCACTCAATAAGAAAGTAAGCATTAAGTTCATTAAAGTTCAAAAATCTTTAACCATAGTTTATTCCTCTAACTTAACAACTTAAAAATAAAGCATTAATAGGAGATTATTGCACTTTTTCAAGGAAGTAATCACATAATGAACCTAACTCATCATATGAATGAGTGCAAATCCTCAAGTGTTATGCAAATGAATCATAAAATCAATCTATATGCTAAAAAAAAATTAGAATAAAAATAAAAATTAAATATGCATGGCTCTTTTTTTATATAATTATATGCAAATGTTTTCAATATGAAAGAAAATAAACATAAATTAAAATGCAAAAGAAATTAACTCCCCTCTAATGAGATTCGGTTGATGGAGGTGAAGATGGCACAAAGACACCCGCAGCCTTGATAGCTTTCCTTATCTTCTTTAATTGTTGTGTTTGATATTTGACAGTTCTCTAAATTTCCAAGTGTGCCTCATACAAATTTGCATTAATGCTCAACTCCATTCTCTCCAAATAGTCTTGGAATTTTTGCCAATTAAAATTCTCTTCTTCTGGTTTCTTCCTCTCAGTCCATTCTTCATTGCTACTTGCTTTTTCACTCTCTTCATCATGTAAAGATAAATAATTATTTTGCCTCAATGCATATTGGCGCATTATGTAGCAACTCCTAGCATTTGGCTCTTGCAATGTCATCCAAGCTGTTATGACTTCGGCTTTGATAAGGGCCTTAGCATTCAGTGTTCAAGTTTTGTATCTTCCAAAACTACATGTGTCAAGATCTCTATTTGTAAAGTACATTTCCAATCTCATGACTAAATGTCCCACTGAGATAGCCGCCTTTCCGGATTGCACTACGTGACTCAGAGTTTGGAAAATAAAGTGTATACTCGAAACTCAAGTGTTAGAATATAAGCACCATAGCATGAATAATTCACTCATTGTTACCCTGGAACTATCTTACCTTCCAAAAATATTATATGCCATGAATTTATGCATCATTAGCAATGAATGGTCTTGAATAAATCCACTATGCATACCTTCTCCTATACCAAAAGTCTCATTATTTGTAATTAATTTCCAAAATCCTTTAGCATTAAAATCATTAGGAGGATTGACATATCCTCTCTCAAGAAATCCAAATATTTCAGACATGATAGCATGATCAAATCTATATTCCTTATCAAAGAATCTACATAGATAAAGTTGTTCCTTTTTGTCAATTACTTTGAATGTAGTGTAAAATTTAATAGTTAGTTCATAAAACGTATCATATTTTAGAGTAGCAAATTTTGTCCAACCTATTTGATCACACCAAAGTTGAATATGTTCTTCAAGTCTAACATCATAAAGCATATCATAATAAAAAAAATCTAGGAGGCTTAAACTCACGCTTTCGAAGAGAAAGAAAATTTTCACCTTTTTCTTTCGAATGGACGGGAAAGAAAGCATCGAATCTTATTGTTAAACCATGAATTCTTGCACTTATTTGCATGTTCTTCTCACCCCACACCCCCCCCCCCCCCAACCCCACCCAATTTAAGGAAAATAAATAAAAATAAAAATAAAAACCCTAATTTGAAAAAGGAAAAATTAAATTGTCAAAATAAAAATTTCTGTTTACTTAATAATAAAAAGGAAAATATTATTAATTAAATTATTTAGAAAATATATAAACCCACTATCCTTAGGAAAAGAAATAAAATTTTTAGATTTTTGATAAATTATTGAAAAATGAAAATTTTATTAAAAATAATCCCTCCCCCACACTTAGAATCAACATTGTCCTTAATGTTGTGAGGTTAGAAGGAAAAAGGCCATAGAAAATCAAATTTTTAAAGAAATCAAGTTGGCATGTGCTATGTGCAGGTCGACACAGCTATGTCTGAGCCTCGTTCTGTAGAATTTCAAGGCGACACAGTTGTGTCTGATTTGCAAAATTTTTGCTGTAAATTGATAGTATGGAATATTTACTCATACAAATCATATATTTTCAATTCAATCATGGACACAAGTTCATTCTAACATGTTTAAATAGTTGCAACTTGAGTTAACAATAAATAACCACATTTTGGCCTAATGCATAGTTAATCAAATTCACATTATCATTCAACACAAATTATAATTTGAATATGATTAAACACACAAACAACTGAAATTAAAATTTAAAATTATCCTTGCAAACCAAACATAGATAGCAACATAAACATAAAATCAAAATATCAAAACAAACATTCCAAATTTTAAACAACCAAAATTTAAAATATCAAAATACTTGAAACTTTAAAACACAAAACAATAAAAGAGTTCATGCATTCAAAATGGAAAACATCTTTGTCTTCAATTAATCATCATTCAGGAGGTGTGGATGAGTCTTGCGGAGGCTCGAAGTCTTAACTTTAGAAATATGCCATGAGATTGTGATTAAGCACTTTAACCTCATTTGTCAAACTCTCTAAATTGATGTCCAAAGCTCCAACTTGTAATTCCAAATTGTCAATTCTTTCCGCCATCCCTTCTATTATTATTTCTTCAACCTCCTCTTCCTCTTCTTGACCCTCGATTTGCTCTTGTCCTTAAGCTTGTACATGAGCTTGCTCTGTAACTCTTCTCACCAACCTCTAATTGCCATTCACATGTTCAATCAGGCCCATGGACTCCATTATAGGAAGGCCTATCATATCGGTTCCCTTTACCTTGTCATATTCCCATATTGACAAATCAAATCTATAGTATTCGGTAATTCACTATCCCTCCAATCTTGATCATAGAGGAGTATCAGGTTGCAACATCTTTCAATTTAAGAGCAATAGCATGGCATATATCAAGCTTAATATTATTCACCATACAAAAAAAATTATCAATTCAATCCTTGTTACCACCGCATCACCCTCCTTCCTTCTAAAAATGGTATGAGCCAATAATCTATGAATATATCTAAGCGGATGGGAAAGGATTTTTGATTCCTTAGCAGATTTAGGCTCATAAAGCACTTCTTTTTACCCTATAATCTCTCTCCAAAACTCATGCCGATTGAATTCTATTGTGTGGGGTGACCACTAGGAAAATCTAACATTTTATTCAATTCAAACATGCGTATATCAAAATTCCTGTTCCATAACCTGAAGAATAATTTGTTGGTTTCTTCATCAAACTTAAAAGAACTTAAAAACTCACAAGTCACTCTAGCATATGTAGGATAGGTTTTCATCATGAATTGCTCCCAACCCATTCTTGTTAGATATATGTTAACTTCTTCAAATAATCCTACCATCTCTAAATTGACTTACTCATATATCTATTTGCTTGAATTTTTCTATGCCTAACATCTTCATACCTTTCTCTATGAACTTCACTTGCGAATTGCATGTTTATTGGATATGGAATCACCTCTCTTTCTTCTTTTTCTTGAGTTTGCAAATTTGTCGAGTTTCCTCCATGTCTTGTTTGTGCTCTTTTTGAAGGAGGAGGACCAGCCTTCATTAAAGCCCAACTCTTTGGTCTCATTATAGAATGGAGAGAATACTTATTTTGCTTAGGTTTTGAATAGGGGGATAGGGTTTCTAAGCTTATTAATGTTTTAGATGGTCTTATGATGAATTTATAAACAAATTTGGGTTAAATCAATTAAGGAAATTGAAAAGCTTTATAGAAAGAAATAAGTTTAGAACGGTGCAATCACGTGACATAACTGTGTCTCGTACATGACACAGTTGTGTCAAATTTTGTGCAAAAATTTAAAAATTAATGACACAGTTGTGTCATTTAATAGACATGACTATTCCTGATTTGTGAATTTGAATAGAGTCGCTCATTTGCTTGAAACGGCTGTGTCTGATTGAAAGAAATATTTTTGTTAGCAGTGGGACACGTGTAGACGGCGGGGTTTAGCGCGCGCCCAAGTTTATTGCAACCACGACACCGTTTGAGCTCAGGGCTCTAGGGAACACACTACTATATCACAAAGACATAGCATGGAGATGAGGAGTCGCCACCCAGGGTAATAACTGGGACAAATCGAAGGTGGTGGTAACTCGATTCTCTAATACAAGTTAGCATCATTCTAGATACGGAATACCAACTTCTTTTAGTCTTGTGTTCATTTAGAATTATCTTATTAATCACTATCTTATTCCCTAATTGCATGCAATTTCATTAAACCCTAATTGAACATCCATCTAACCCTAAGACAACTAATCCATGAAAAAGCACATAAAAAATGCATTCAAAGCGTAACGTCCCTAAATCTAAACTACATTTGATTTTAATTTTAAGTTAGCTAAATCTAAATTTTTTATTTACAAGTGAAATGGAACTAAAAGTGGGCCTATATTTTAATTATATTAGTGAACTTAAATCTATTATTTTTACTTCTAAAAGTGGGCCTAAGTCTACCAAATTTAAGAAAAAATAAATTTAATTTAATGCGCCTAATTCTACTTATTTTAATTTAAATGAAATGATCTTAAATCTATTTATTTCAAAAGAAATGCTTTAATGGGCTGAGCTAAGTCTAAATTTATTTTAAATTATATAAAGTGGGCCTAAAGTCTAAATTAATTTTAAAGTTAATTAAACCTAAATTTAATTTTAAAGGCCTATTTTATTAGTGAGTTAAAACCTACACGCGGGCTTTGGGCCCAAAACAAATCAAAATAAAATAAAGCATAAAAGTAAGCCCAAACAATAAAACAAACCAAATAAACATACAAACATACAAACAAGGATTTCTAACCGTAATTTAATTTACATACCACCTAAATTAATCTAAAGTCACCATTGATTTTAATTAGGGTTTTACCAAATGGACCTAATTTACTAATTGAGTTTTAAAGTGCAGAAAATTAAAATTTCACTATATTCCCACTAATGGGGCTATTACAACAATTACTATTGGAAAATTAAAATAAATTAAAATACAAACTCAAAGCCTAGATAAAAGAAAATAATACAAATAAATAAACCTACAGGGAACTACGCAAAATTGATATAAGATTTAATCCATGGCATTCCATGGATCTTCATGGTTGGCCTTGTCTCCACCCCCTCCATTTAAGTTGCTCTCACCATTATGAAATATAAACAAACAAAAAATAAATAAATCACAAAACAAGATCAAATAAAATAAACCAAATAAAAAAAGAGGAAGGAGTAGAAGAGGAGACAATTTGATGGATGCAGTATTGATTCCCCTCAAAAGGTGATCACCATTGATGAAATCTTGTGGTTTTTGTTATATTGGTCTATGATTTTGATTTATTTGGATATGATTCACGGCTAAAACTTGAAAAAAAGGTATGTGAAAATTAAAGAAGAGTGGGTGTGTTTTGGTTGACGGCAAAGAATCAGAAAAATAGAAAGAAAAGAAAATAAAACCCTACCCTCCTCCCCTGTGAAAAGAAAATATGCATATATATAAATACAACCCTGTAACCCTAATCTGATTGTAAGATAAAAATAAAATAAATTATTTTTATTATTTATCTAAAAAAATAAATTTATCCACATATTTATCTAATAAAACAAAAATATTTATTAAAATAACCTAATCAAAATCTATGGATAAATAACAAATAAACAAATAAAAAAAAATTCGAAGAAAAAAAAAGGGCGGAAGTGGCTTATTTTCGATCAAAAATTGGCTATTTCTGGTCGAAAATAGCAAAAGCCAATAAATGGCCATACGACCATCTTTCATTTTGTATTGAATGGGCCTTTAGCCCATTCAACCAAAACCTCTTTTTTTTTTTGAAATTTTGTATTATTTTTCTTTTTTTTATTTTTTTATTTTTTTGGAAATTTATAAAAAAAAATTATATATATATTAAATAAATAAATAAAATTTAAAAATAAATTACAATTTAGTTCAAAACCAATAAATCAAATCCAATAAACCTAATTTCACAATCAATTTTTATCATTGGGTCCTCTATCGCATCC